>OMKZ01001690.1:53765-72991 GCA_900302535.1 Neoniphon sammara | reverse complement strand
TAAATATGTGTGTCCCTGAATGCCCATACCAGAGTCTGTTTGAATATTAATAGATAAAAGAGTGTCCTTTCAACAAGTAACTGCAAAGTAATAATGCAGCTCCGATATCTCCACTTGCTAAAGCAGCTATCTAAAGCTGACATGCAGTGAGGCCACTTAGCCCTGATCAACGACGACTCACTGATGAGGTTGACGGTGATGGGGGAGACCTTAGCCTTCGTAAGAGCATCGGTGAAGGTCTTCTGTTTGATGCTGCGCTTCACATGGGGATTCATTACAATGCTTGACAGTTTGGGGTCTTTGATCAGGCCCTGAGGGACAAAACAGCACAATAAGTGAAGCCATGCTGAATTAATGTCCGTGAAGGTCAACTAGGCTGCTTGGATTTATAAAACAACAAATCTTATTACTAGACATTGTACAAGACCATACAATAATTACAAGTATTGTGAAGGCTTCGTTTCTCAGATATATTGCCAATTTCAACTTCCTATTCTCCAGTACACTTGCATCATAGCATGAAAAAGTTTTAAGGTAAGCAATTAACTTAATCATTTATTGAGTTATTATCAATAAACTGCAAGTTTGAGATGATGCCAGCTTTGCTCAAATATTATAAATCTGTGTGTGAGCGTGTGTCCTGTCTCTTCACTTACAGCCACTTTGCCCAGCTCCTGCTCCACCTGGTCCAGCTTGTTCTGCTTGCTGGCAGCTGAGAACAGAGCGGTGGCATAACGGCCCTCTACTCCATAAACCTGGATGGGAGGCTAAAAAGAAACAAACAAATAAGGAGAAGGCACACAATTAAACTGCTTTTGGCTACTACTATCAATTTCTGTTACAAGCTGTACAGACAAGCATGGATCATTATTTGACCTATGTGTAAAACTATGCAGCTTACTTACTTTTACCAGTTTTGATGCAGGTCTGATCACAGACGTGCTGAACTGGCGGACCTGGAAGAGAAAATAAGTATGAAGTATGTATGATTTCCACACACAGAAGCTAGAACTTTTGCTACATTTTTTGATGACATGCACTGAGTAAGCTACTACTGTAGCACCTAGCTGATTAGCTAACATGTTAGCAGTCATTCAACCGCATTGCCTCGTGAACATTTGTTGGTCATTTAGCATTGCATCCTCGTCTCCAAAGGAAAATCTAGAGTTATGACAAGTTTTTTACAATAAAAATGTTCGACTGTAACATATTTTAAACCTGTAAATCATCAAAATCATTGAATGTCTTACCTGCTGTCCTAGCATGAGTGCTGCCATTTTCTCCTACAGCTGTCCAGGGTAGAACGAAATGCGCTTGCGCGTTTCAAAGAACCACATGCTGTTATGGGTAATGTAGTTTTGCGTGCAAGTGTGGACTTTTTTGCAACTGGTTGCAGTCATTGCACTGTAGGAAAAAAAACGCTATGACAGTCCACCAAACGTTTCCCAATCCAATCCTCAATTACCACCTGTCCTGCGTTTGTTCCTTTCTCTTGCAAACCTGATCCATCTGATCCAGGGCTGCACACTTCATGCTAGCCCTGTTCAGGCATTGTAACGTCGTATGATTTGGTGCAGTCATCCCCCAGTGGCTCTCAACGGGATGTCCCAAAACTTATGTAGTTAATATGGTGTCTTTGTGCCACTTGCAACTTTGTGCCATTTGCTGCAGTATTCATCCACAAACTATGACACATGTATGCTCTTGTGTTTGTGAACACTGACCTGTGGCCGCCCTTCCCCCACCCTCTGGCAAACGTGCAGCTACGCAGGCCTGCATGTTTTCTTGTGCCTCCAGCAGAGGGCAGCACAGACAAACAAACCCACTGGAGGGGCCCGGCCAGAGATGTGGTGACGTAAACAGTTTGTTGCTCGGACAAGAAACAGCAGGGTTGGGTCTGCATATTTTCTAAGCTAGTTTTCTCGTTTACGATAATATTAACCGTTCTGTTTTTGCGTGACAGTTAAACATTGAGAAGCGGATCCTTTCTGTATCATGTAAGTTGGATACTTTGGTTGGGGCGAAAATTGCAGGGACGCAATCTGTCCAGGCAGTTGACGCATTCATTTTCCAGCGCGGAGCGCACATACACACATACACTCAGGCTGCGAATGACCACAGAGCCTGCTAGCACGTAGCGCAGCTCGGCCATAAAACGTAGCAAGTGGTTATCGTTGGGGATTAAAGCTAGCTGGCTCGCTAGCTGACGCCAAACCAGGCATGGACGACAAGTCATTCACCAAGGAGTTGGACGGGTGGATTGAACAACTCAACGAATGCAAGCAGCTATCAGAAAATCAAGTGAAAGTCCTCTGCGAAAAGGTAGGTGAGCGCAGTAACGGTGTGGGTAGCTAACGTAGGCTAGCTAGGTAACTATTAGTCATTAGTTATCCCAGTCGCTAACAAGCTATTGCACGTCCTAGTTCGTAAACCTTAATGTAGGGTTTGATTGAATAGCGATAACATAGCGAGATGGCTGATGCTCTTGCGGCCTTCCATTGAACACATAATTTGGTTTCAGCTGCATGCAGTACCGTTGTTGAGGCTAGGGAAGAAGTCAAGAAGATGGAGGAGGGAGCCAGCAACTGTTTTCCCTAGCTACGCCCACTCCTTGTACCTCTTCACTGTGTGCGCCACTTCAGCGCACTGCCACTACCACAGCATATAGGAGCTCATTTTTTGGCTTCAAAACGGCTTGCTAATTGTACAATTCCATACTACATTCACATATTAGGGCCTACCTATTATTACCTGTTTATCAGCCTCACCGCGTGCTTTCTGATCCTCCTTTGCAGGCGAAGGAGATCTTGACAAAGGAGTCCAACGTGCAGGAGGTGAGATGTCCAGTGACAGTGTGTGGAGATGTCCACGGTCAATTTCACGACCTGATGGAGCTGTTCAAGATTGGAGGAAAGTCTCCAGACACCAACTACCTCTTCATGGGAGACTATGTAGACAGGGGCTATTATTCTGTGGAAACAGTCACACTTCTGGTATCTCTGAAGGTAAGCAATTGACAGGTTACCATAATTTCTACAGTATTTATATAAGGAAGTCAATTACACCTGGGAGTTTGCATTTTTGTGGGATGGGGTAGTACTAATGGTTGATGATTCTTGCATTCTTTTTCTGATAAACCTATCATTTTCAGGTTCGGTACCGTGAACGAATCACAATTCTTAGAGGGAACCACGAGAGCAGGCAGATCACACAGGTGTATGGTTTCTACGATGAGTGCTTGAGGAAGTACGGAAATGCCAATGTTTGGAAGTACTTCACAGACCTGTTTGATTATCTGCCCCTCACCGCACTGGTAGATAACCAGGTGAGATTGTGTCTTCACATGTGACTCAGGCTTTAAAACTGAGATAAAATGCACCATTTCTCATTTCTAATCTTATTTCAGATTTTCTGCCTCCATGGAGGACTATCTCCTTCAATAGACACACTGGAACACATCAGAGCGCTGGATCGCTTGCAGGAGGTTCCTCATGAGGTAGATACAGTTCACATGAATTGTACAGTAATCAGACATTAGAGACAGTTCTCTTGAATGTCCTTACTAATACCTGACTTCTGTAATCTCCTGCCCTAGCATATGGATTTTAAACGATTGACATGAATACATTTGCAGCTTAAATGCTTTGATTAGTATGTATCTGCAAGGATATTGAAACAGATGCACATTTTACTTGGTCTCTAATACTGCTGAATACCACTGTTATACATTTTCATATATATTATGAGATTGTGTGGCACAGTAACACTAACATTTCACCAAAATTTCCGTTTTTTCATGTTTTAGGGTCCAATGTGTGACTTGTTGTGGTCAGACCCAGATGACCGTGGTGGCTGGGGCATCTCTCCCCGTGGTGCAGGTTACACCTTCGGGCAGGACATCTCCGAGACCTTCAACCATGCAAATGGTCTAACTCTGGTCTCAAGAGCCCACCAGCTGGTGATGGAGGTACTTTGACCTTGTTCACCCTAGTAATCCTAACGTTTTCCCCCAGAGATGCCACACATGCTGCTACTGAATTATCATGTCGGGAATTTTAAGAGGGTGTTGATGCTCTTCAGAGTCTGCAGTGTGATCCAGTGTGCAGATCTTTGAAACATTGCCTTTTGTCTCTTGACATAGGGTTATAATTGGTGCCACGACCGTAATGTAGTCACAATCTTCAGTGCACCAAACTATTGTTATCGTTGTGGAAACCAGGCAGCAATCATGGAGCTTGATGACACATTGAAGTACTCCTTGTAAGTAAAGTTTGATATGAATACGGATGTGTGTGCATTTTGTTGTTTGTCAGTCACTTAAAGATGATTTATCTTAATTTAAAAAAACTCAAAATGAGACATGATGGTGACTGCTGCTGTTTGTGTTTCAGCCTGCAGTTTGACCCTGCCCCGCGCAGAGGAGAACCCCACGTGACCCGACGTACTCCTGACTACTTCCTGTAAAGATCTCAATGCTTGAAAAGTTAACCGTCAGCTAGAGGGAGTTGGGGAGAATGGCAACAGGCTACACAGAGGTTTGAGAAATGAAGCATTCATTACCCCATGGACCAAAAATGTGTGCCATAATCACAATGAAATGGAAAATGTCACATTTAGCTAAGACCACCACCATCCTTTCAACTGTTTCCTCTCTGTGCATGATGTTTTTATTGCTAGAAATGATTGTCATGAACAATACAGTCACAATACCTGCTGGTTTTGTCAGGAAAAATATATACGCAATGAATGAACTAATGCTGAGAATTATGCCTAAATGTAAGTAACTTTTGTGTTAGGATGTTAAATGATGACCGGAGTGTGTTGCCATATACAGTATATAAAAGCTGCATCTTTCACTTGGCATGGCCTCAAATCAAAGGTTGCAGTAAATATAATGTGAACTTTTGTTTTTCTCCTTTTTTTTTTCTTTTTCTTTTTTTCTTTTTTTTTGGGTTACTGGAGCGCAACAATTTATTTTGTGAAGTGAGACCATAGGATTAGATGTCAGAAATGAATTGTTCTCTTTGCACTTTTGTATTTAATTTTTATCACATGGCACTGACAAACTACATTCTTTTTATATCCTATTCTAGTGTAAGTAGCCCTCTTTTTGCTCTGCTGTCTATTATGGGAATTAATGTATTTCATTTCATTAGGCAATATCGGTACGGACTACATCAGTTGTAAAAAAAATATATATAATAATAATAATAACTTAATGTTTTGCAGCCCCAGCTATATCAAATAAAGATTAAACTTGCTTCGTCATTAACGTCATTCATGTACTTTTTTGGTATTTGTTCCCCACATCTTTTTAGTCGTCAATGATCAATCACCACTAGATGGAGATAGACATCCAGAAAAAAAGGATTTTTTGTTCTGCTAATCGATGTGTGTACAGTTGAATAAGCAGTCCTATTAGATAACGATATTACACGTGTATATGGGCAATACCCTATATTGTGAAAGACATTACAGCAATGTATGACTGTCGGTCTGCAAATGGATCAAGGGTCATATGTTGGCAGGTGGGCAATCTTTTGTTCAACATAAAGAAAAAAGGCCTGGCTGTTTCTGCCTTTTCATTTAAGAAGGGCACCTGTTTCTGCACAAGACATTAAATATTACAGTGTGCTTTGCATGGTAATTAAGTGTGAGAGGAAAGTGAAACCCCATCAAAGTTTTCTCATCAATCATTAATAATTTACCGCATGTAAGTAAATTGAGAGAAACTGCCAAAGCGGTAGCGGATGTGATGTCCGGTTCACCGCGGAAAATAAAACTCACATTCAAGAACCAGCTGAAATTGAAATGAAACACTGTTGCCATTTGTTGCTATTTAAGTGTATATCTCACCCATTATTAATTCATGTCTCTAAAGAAAATGACTAAACAATCTATATCCATTACCTTTTGCAAATTACTCCTTTATTTTCCATGTGAGCAGCCTCTATATACGTCAAGACTTTTAGTTTCACAGAGAGATTCCTTCCGCTGGGGGATGTGTCGCTGTTGGCTCATTGACGGTGTGCTGACGCTGCTGCATGTCAAATTAGCCTGCTAGAGCCTTTCAGGGACACCTCTTGCGGACTGCTGGAGCTCACAGTGCAGTAAGTAACATATATGTATGTTTTTGAATATAACGTATAGAAGACGCAGGTACAGCGAGGCTCGCGTGCACTCTGCCTCGCATCGGGAGCTGTCCCCAGACGCTTGTTTGAGAAGCCGCCTGGATGTGTGGATGTGGCAGGATGATACTAGTTGAATTTGGGGCGCACAGCTGGACAATTGGGCTGGACAGATGTTGTGTCTAATAGGCTGTTTAAATATGATAGTACGTTTTTTTTTAAATGAAAGGCCAGTATAGGTGCCTGCATCGTGCCCTTAGACCTGATGCTGAACCATCTTCACTGGTCCAGATTTGACTGGTCTACGTCGGGTTGAACAATTAGCGGTATCCTGTCACACAGCCTGTTATCCGTCGACCATGTGAAAAAAACAACGCGTTTTCAGTGTCATAGACGCCAGCTGTTTAACAGGTGAATTCAAATAGCTGCCAATTAAACTGCAACATCTTAAAAAAATACATATTTGCTATTCTTGGTCATTAGGAGTTGTGAACTGCAGGTTAATGTGTAGCCACGCAGGTCGTCTTTGATTGGTTAGGAGTAGGGCAGAGCAGCTGAGGGTTTATAGATCATAGGCCATCGCTGTTCAAAGTTCAACCCTCTTAATACCACCAGCACTAATAATGTAGCTTTGTAATTAAGCCATTTATAGGGGTTTGACTACAGTAACTGCCATGCAACCCATCTAAAAAGTCTACATACTTACATGGGCCAATGATTTAGTGTATTTAATGGAAGAGCTAAGAGGGAGAGGGGGGTGCTTTGTTACCATCTCGTGAGAACCCCATGGACTTTAATTCAATTTAAAGAGACAGCACCGCCTGCTGCAATCTACAGCCTCCAGTTGTGGAGGGGACTTCTCTGTTTTATTGTCAATCCAGCAGCCATCTTTGGTGCAATTTCTGGGGGAGTTTCATCATCCTGCAGACGTTTGCACAGACTACAAGTATTACTTGTTTTACCTCAGTGAGACTCTTTCCTATCTTCTCATTCTGTCTGGTCTCCCAGTTGTTCCTCTGGAACATGGAGCAAATGGTTAAAAACCAGATCAGGCTGGGTTACATGGTACTTTCTCTTCTCACTGGAAAGAACAGCATGCCTGCACGTGTGCATAGCTGATGTTTTTGAGAGTGCAGGGGTTTTTCCCTTCCGCTAGCCCAGGCTCATCTTGTGGCTGATTATGAAAGTAATCTTCACGCAATAAGTTTTTTCAA
The DNA here is from genome assembly GCA_900302535.1 of Neoniphon sammara. Taxonomy (NCBI): domain Eukaryota; kingdom Metazoa; phylum Chordata; class Actinopteri; order Holocentriformes; family Holocentridae; genus Neoniphon; species Neoniphon sammara. The sequence continues at coordinate 65,649 of OMKZ01001690.1, read as the reverse complement.
GAAATATTTAACAGTGATGATAACTAAATCAAAATGTGGCATAAGACAGCTGTTGATACAGCTCATGAGCCATTCAGTTATTCACCGCATGCATGCAGCACATGTGTGAGGCTTTGCCACTTTTCAAGAGCTGCTTTTCAACACAGTTGAGGCTGCAGTGTGTCCATAATAGGGCTTTGCAATTTAGCGCTTCAGAACCCTTGTGTGTCAGGTCAGCCGTCGCCATAGCAACATTATGCTGAATCAGCAGCGTGGCAATTCAGAAAGGAGTACTTTTTCATGAGTCCTCCTCCGCTGACTTGTGATGGCAACAGAAAGAGAGTGAAAGGGTTGAAACTTCCTGAATGTGTGTAGGAGTGAGGTTGTGGTAGCAGGGCCCTGTTAGCCAGGAACAGCAACACGGTCATTTTAATGCAGCGTCCTGTTGACGTGCTTTTAGATGCATTGCATCTCCTGCAAACCTGAATGATTTAAAGAGAGGTGCACAAGAGAGGACAGAAAGCCAACAGTTGCCTCTTCTTCACTAAATAACCTGATAAAGGTGTTCTTCCGGAAAAACCTGCTAACTGCCAGTAAATTAAACAGTGTAGGGGAGCCTCTTCCTTTCTGATTCCAAAAAAGTTGCCAAACGTCAAGGTACACGTTATTTCTATTTTGAGAACACTGAACATCTTGATAGTTAATCATCAGTAATGCGGAGTTAAAGTTCCTGTACTGTGAACGTTGGCCTCTCTTGTGCAAGACTTCTCATCAGTGCTTCCATTTCTCCACTGGAGACTCGATATCCGGTAACCTTGAGATATAATTTCTACAAATACTGTGCACAAAACCCTTTTCTTTTTCTCCAGATAAACATGGCAGCAGAGCTATCCACCTCCATAAACATCAAAGAGCCCCGGTGGGACCAGAGCACATTTATGGGCCGGGCTAAACACTTCTTCACTGTCACAGACCCCAGGAACATCCTCCTCACCAACGAACAACTAGAAAATGCACATAAAATTATCAGTGACTACAGGTAAGCCCGGCCAGGACTGTGACAACAGCTCCCTAGGGTGTTCTTCTGCAGCCTGGTTGTATTGTGTTATGACAAAGCAGAGCCAAATCCTCCAAGAAAAATGTCAAATGTTACCTTTACCGTCTCCAGGCAAGGCATAGTCTCCCCAGGATTGACGGAGGACGAACTGTGGAGAGCCAAATATATTTTTGACTCGGCCTTCCATCCCGATACCGGGGAGAAGATGATCCTGATCGGCCGCATGTCAGCGCAGGTCCCTATGAACATGACTATCACTGGATGCATGATGACGTTTTACAAGTGAGAACTTTTCTTCTTCCGTCAGTAGAAAGGAGGGGCGTGAATCTTTTGAGTTTGATTCAAGATCAACTAGTTGGTGATTTGATTGCCGATTCAATTCAATGTGAATGATTCAAGTCAATAATTTGATTCAGTCCTCTTAGCCAAAATCTGTGCAAGAATATAAAACTATCCTTCTGAAATGGGAAACAATATTAGATGATAAAATTGCTTAAATGTAATTTATTCTATAAAAAAGAATACATAAGTTGTAATTCATACTGTGCTGTTAGATAACCTTTTATTATTTTTAAAAATCGTGACTGATTGGATTCAGAGCATTTCACAATGATTCAGGTCAAAGTCAGAATCATTCATTGTATTTATTTCTTTTACCAAATCAGTGCAGTTGGATCAACAGAAGTTATAATCAATGCATTAGTGCAATGAGTGAACTATTACAGAGCAAAGGACCTGTGACAACCTGTACAACATCAAGACCCAAATATAGAAATTATGTTTTGAGTCTTGATATTCCTCAGGTTGTCACAGGTCCTGTGCTCTGTTACAGGATTCGTCTCATGCCAGCATTTTGTCTCTAAAAGTAACTGTACTGTTTTCTGCCTGCAGGACAACTCCTGCAGTAGTGTTCTGGCAGTGGATCAATCAGTCTTTCAACGCTATAGTCAATTACACCAACAGGAGTGGGGATGCACCCATCACAGTTAGGTAAGACAGTGGCCGACATTTTGGCACCGACATGAGCCCACATTAACCCTTTAATTAAACTGTTATTGTGCAGACAGCTTATGTAACCAGTGACTTTTTGTTTGCAGTCAGCTTGGCACAGCTTATGTGTCTGCCACCACAGGGGCAGTCGCGACCGCTCTAGGACTAAATGCACTAACAAAGGTATCAGTTCATGTAACCCCACTCTACATCTCATTAATGTGTTAACATCAGCCACCTTGGTGTGTTGGCATGCAGCTATCCATGCATAGTCTGTATGATAGAGGCGCCATCATGCTTTGGTGATAGAGTAGTTGACCTGCCTGCTTTTATAGTGACTCTGTGTCATTACGTCCTAATTATGAAGTGGAGTTATTCAAACGAATGTGCACTTAAATATAGCTTATCAAGTCCTATGAAACATATTGTGTCATCAGGATACAGCAAAGCCAAGTGATGAATAGAGACTTTTTCACTTATTCACTCATTCACTCATTTATATCTGTTTTCTCCTGCTTTAGCATGTCTCACCCCTGATTGGACGATTTGTTCCTTTCGCTGCTGTAGCCGCTGCTAACTGTATCAACATCCCATTGATGAGACAAAGGTATGTTTGCCCGTTAGAACACCTGAAGGTGCACCAAGCAAAGTTGCTAAGGGTTGGTGTAAGTGAGATCCTTTAGACTCGACTGACAAAAAAAAATGTAGAATAAGCACGTAATTTATCAGCAGGTGATGAGAACCACATAGACTCAACCATGAAACTACATGCTTATTCCATATTTTTGTCAGTTGAGTCTAAAGAGTTCTTACTTAAATCAACCCTTGGCAATTTTGGATAGTCTGCCTTTAATGGCCTCATTCGTGAAATGTACAGCTCTCACACTGATAGCAAAGATTATTAGGCCATTCCCATAAGAAGGTCTAATGAAAGGTCAATTGCATTTTTCTGAGTTAATTTGGTGTGCTCCCTCTCCTCAGAGAACTGAAACATGGCATTCCTATAACAGATGAGAATGACAACAGGTTAGGGGAGTCGACAAAAGCTGCCCAGCAGGCGATCTCTCAGGTTGTGGTCTCCAGGATCCTCATGGCGTCTCCAGGAATGGGTATGAATGACCTGGTGCCATCTGTCCAATTTGCTACCTGCTGTGATTTTTTTTTTAACTCCTGCCTAGCAGCAGGCTGATTGGTTTAATTAAAACGAAAGCAGCGTAATCTAATTAGCCAAATAAAAGCTTCAAACCACCAAGTTTGCTAATTTAACAGAAAGATCTCAACATTTGGTTGAAAATGTTTGTGGTGCATTGATATCTTATTGCTCTGTTTTCAGCTATCCCTCCATTTTTAATGAACCATTTGGAAAAGAAGGCTTTTCTGAAGGTAAACATATCTCTGAAATTCTTGCATCCATGAAGATACAAATAATTGAGAATTACATTTTCTACAGATATTTCCATAAACATTTCTTCATCGTCCCTAATTCAAAGTAAACAGATGCTTTTTAGACAAAAAAGGTGGGAACCTGAAGTGCCATACTGTCTGCAGCGCTCGATTCCTTTCAGTAATCACACATCAGATGAATGAATAGAGCTGAGGACATGAGGCCACTCCACTATTGGAATTCACCACTGCTTTTGTGTCCCTCATTGGTTTTTCTGCCTGGTCTTTTCAGAAGTTCCCATGGATGAGTGCACCTATTCAGGTCACCCTGGTGGGATTCTGGTGAGTGGTCAAAGATGGTCCGCTGATAAGCCACCATTTGCAGTTCTTTTAAAATTTCAATCTAATTTCTTATAACATGCATGAAAGTCAAACAATCCTCAGGTTTATTTCAGTGTGAACAGAATTACAGTTTTTTTTTTCCTCGGACATGAAAACATTGCTTCGCTGGAAATACTGATGAATCTCTTGAGGAGGTTCACGTGATGTGCTATCATGGGATAAGCTCATAAGACTTGTTAGCTCCCTGGGTAATGTCATTTGGCCGTCTCAGCCCATTTCACTTTAATTAGCTGTTAGATCTCATTCCATGAGTTCAAAAATCTAATCTGATGCTCGGTTTGAAAGACGAGATCCTTGGAGTTGCATTAGAATAAAGCACTCCCCGGTTAGCATGTGTATTAAAACAATGTACTAAGAATTAACTTTCACTGGGCAGAGGGCTAACAGCATTTTGTTAACATTGTTAAAATTAAAATGACATGCATCAGGGTTGTTAGAGGCTCAGCTCAGAGGCTGTGACAGAATCATATTGGGTACATTCAAGAAATCTTACACAGGGCCTACCTTTCCTCTTCATCTGAACTACCAAAAAAGAAATATATATTGTCTTGATTGTATTTTCTTGCTCTACTGTGCCTCCTCTGACCTCAATCCAAAGCAAAATTGTTATAATGATGCAACTATTCCTTTAGTTCTGCTCAAATTACATGACTGTGATTGACAGAATCCCCTACCAAACACACAGACATGCCAAGTGTAGCCATGTGAGCTCAAAGTGTGTCCTGGTATCTACCTCAGTGCAGGGATTGTCATTCTTTTCGACCTCAAGGCCCGTTTATTCATAAATACAATGAGCCAGCCACTACAAGGCCTACCTGGGAAAAAAAACAGCTTGCAGAGTCTTTAAGCTTATATTTTCACCCTTTTTAATTGAATGCCAAAATCAAATTTCTACACTTGAATTCATCTTTCTCCAGCATAAACGAAAAAGAAAATTTCTATTTTTAAACCAGTTGTGGTCCATGGCCTACTGATTGAGAAAGACTTCCTTATTGCTCTGAATTTACAAAGGGTCTGGTTTAGTGGCAGCTAGCAGTTGTCTATATTCAGATGTTTCAGTGAAGTGTGGTTATTTTTCAGCTTGGTGTTTGCCACTCCACTGTGCTGTGCATTGTTCCCTCAAAAGAGGTGAGTCAAAGGTTCAACCATATATATAAAGTATAATCTTGACAGTAATAAATTATTAACTTTTAACGATGTGAGTCTCTTACACTCAGCAGGACGTACTGTACCTATTGTCTCACTATTTGATGACAAGAAGTTTGCATAATACTAGTTTGCATACTTATTTCTGCCGGGCTGGGTTGCATAATGCATAATATTTGTGTTTGTACCCATCAACCCCGTCTCCCACGTCTCCCCTCACTGATCCAGCTCCATGTCAGTAAGCCGTTTGGAGCCGGAGCTGCAGGAGAAAATCCGCGCCAGCCACCCAGGGGTGGAGAGGGTCTACTTCAACAAAGGGCTATGAGTGTCCAGCCCCCTCATCCAAACACTGCCATACGTAGCTGCAGGCTCGACCCTCGCCTCTCTGCCAGCCCTCCTCATTCAGTGTGCCAAAGTTAAGTTTGCTTCTCCTCACATCCCAGGACTCCCACCCTCAGTCTTTTTGTAATGAGATGTCTGCTTTTGTCAATGTGATTGTCGATTTATTTTACTTGCTAGAGTTTTCTCATACTGGGTTTGATGAAAATGACGATGTTTATCAAAACGGTTATAGTGGCCTGTATAAGAGAGTGTTTTAAGTGGACGTTATGTTTTTTTCATGTGCAGTATTTTTTTTTTTTTTAAGTTGGTGACTTGTTGATCATATGTTGCTGCCAAACCATTTTCATACTCTCCAACCGGGTGTTGAGTTCAGCTGGGAACAAACTGGCAGGCAGTTTAGTCCTGTCACTGTCACTAATCAGAATTTAACATTGATTTCTCAGAGATGTTTACTCCGCAATCCATGCATTTGCCAAATCTCCACTCTGATGTTGTCAGACCTCTCAACGATTACAACCTCCTACTCAGAATAGTGCCAATTCCAGTAGTGGCATTCAGCTATATTCAATGAGTTCATTTTGCCAAATGAGTGACACTCAGCCAGCCTCGAGGCTTTTTGACTACTTATCATGGATCTGAAAACAATAACCAGGGATGCTCCCTATAAAATGTGATGCTATGATGGTGACAGCCGTTGGTGGGCCAACACGGTGCTATCTGATATCTTAATATAATCAGTGTTTATCATACTGCTTATTCTGCTTGCCAAACATGCATGAACAAACCACTCCTCATAAGCGCGTCATGGTACTTGACCATGGGCTTCAGTAATTCAAAGTCAGAAGTGTATCTAGTCATATCAAGGCTGCATTCAGAAGATCTGGACATTTGCAATCTGTTTTTTGACTAAATATGGGCTTTCAGTTCCCTTATCCCCATCTCCACTGGATCTGTGTCTATTACTAGTTCAGGAGTATGTGATTTTGTGATCATATGCATTTTTTCCTTCCAAATATCAACTGCTCATTCTTGTTTTAATGGGAGTTAATACCACAGCCTGTTGTCTGGTATCTGGTATCCCTTTTTATCTGAAAATGTGTCTTCCGTACCTCCATGCAGCATCCCAAGAGGCAGGATTATTATAGCACAAAGGAAGACATCTGAAGTTCACATGGTGTTTTTATCACTGGTAGGGATTTCCCAGGTTTTCCAGGTGTTACCATGCATTTTATATACAGCATGAGCCTGTGGAAATTATGGATGATTGCACAGTGGGGACCGACTATATCAATAATGGGAAAAGATGCCAAATAATGCTCTTGAGATAATGATTCCTTTCAAGGTGATGATGATACAGGATCCTTGTGTCCAAATTTGTGTTTTAAGTTGGAGGCTTTAGGGCGTGAGCCAAAAGCAAAACTGTCACGATCATGAAATGCAGCCCAGTCTTTGGACTCCGACAGATTATTGCAAACAATGAGTTTAATTACTGATGACTCCATCATTAGGCGTAGTCCGTTTGATCTTGGCCTGGTGAATCTGAGGAATGTGGAAGCTACCAGCTAAAAGTTTGAATCAGCCTCAACCTTCAGTTTTTTGTTTACATATTTTACATTAACAGTGAGATATATGCTAGCAAAGTTAAACCTCAGTACATGCAGTTACATCGGCGCACATGAATTGCGGCGCTGGTGAGCTGAAAAAGCAGGTGCAGAATAATGAAGGGTTGCCGGTCCCATGTCATTACGTGTTTTTATCATACCTGTCCAGCAGTAGAAAGCATCCAGTCCTGCATGCTTGGGCACAGAGGACGAGCTGGAGCAAACGCTGGGTGTGTGTTGTACTGTGGGACGGGCCTGAGAGCCAGATGACATTTCACTCAAAGGACACCATCTTTTTGCACCTGTTCTGTTGGTGTCTAAAAATAGTGTCACATCCATTTCTATTTTATTCTCAGAACTTGAATTCAAGGCTGATTTCATATCTTAGTGACTATAACAACATGCCAGATTCACTCTAAATCATTGGCCGTCTTTAAAATCAGGGACAATAATGAAAAAAGGTCAACTACAAGCCACAAAAATCACATGCAGCACTGATCAATCTAGCTTTTGAAACTTTTAAAATAACTTTAATGGTATTTCCAAGGACCTGGCCAGTGATGAAAATATTTAGTCCTATTAATTTGTATAATGATTAATATTAATTTAAATATTAAGTACAAATATATTTAAAAATGCTTGTGAACATTGATTTGTATGATTACACTGCATCTTTTGCGCATCACAGTCTGTGATTTTTGTAAGGTGTTCAATGTTAAAGTATAAAGATATATCTTTACATATATTGCTGTATAAGTAATTTTATTTTAGATTGTCAGTGTTTTCTGAGAAATCCCACTGAATTGGAGCTGTTCCCTAGAGTAGCTCGTTTGAAGTGAAGCTTGTTATTCCTAGTGTTATCGGTTAACTGAATGTAGCATTTTCAACTACAATTGTTATTCTTACACACAGCAATGCTATGTTTAATACTACTGTGTATTAGACTATAGATCCATAAAAGCACAATGTTGTAACAGATTCCAAATGCTGCAAATTTTTAAATCTCATGTCAGATCTATTCAGTTTCCTAACCACACAGCTCTTAAGTATATTCTTAATAAGTGAGGGAACAGGACAAGTTTTAACTGAAGGCGAATACAAAATTTGGCTTTTTGGTAGCCATTATCAGGCTTATTTTCAAGGGTCCCTTAACCTCAAACTGCATCAAGTAAGTCCTGATTAATCTGCTTAAATACACAGAAAAATAACTCCCTAATTAATAACATGTTCCATAGTTCTTCAATCTGCCAAATCAACTGAAATGTCACTCTAGCCAAAGCGATACAAATCTACTGAAGAGGAATAAGTCATTCACAGTTTACATTAATTGAAATATTTTTTTTAAAGAAGATATTATGAGAAAAAGGTATTTAATTGTTTTGCAGCACATTGGGGTGATGTAATGTTTCGACTAACTGGATGAAATAAAGAATGAAATCTTGTCTAAGTATCTGGTGTTGTTGATCAAGGTAAGAGAGTGAATAAACAGGTGGCTCTATGGTGCCATCTGCTGGTTTCAACTAGACAAAGCAACAAAGCCCAGTCACATTATAAAAGCAGTTTATTCCAAGGCACATAACCTTCAGAACTATGCAAGATAAAACATTGCCTTGTTTTGATTTGTCTGCACACAGATCCAAAGCCCTATGCGTTTCTTTACAAAGTCATGAGCAAACATCAGATGGGCTTCTACAGCACTCAGAAAGTTGTGGTAGATACATGGGATGTGATGGGACAAGATGTATGTGTTGAACTATGCAAAGAAGTGAATAACTCACAAGTGCAGACATTAAATGCAATGTGACAGGATACCTAAACAAAAATGATTATCTCCTGGTTTCACGAAGCAACAGTCCATAAGATTTGTAACACACAAAGACAAACAGAATTTTGTAATTTTTCTCGGAGGGGAAAGGTGATCAAAAATGGTACAGAAAATTTAAGAGTAACTGTGTGCAACTGCAAAATATGATTTTTGATTATGTGTACAGAGATTTATCTTTTTTTATGCAATCCATAAATGAGCAAACTCAAGCTTGTTTGTCAGTAACTTGTTTGGTAGAACTGCAAGGACAAGCTGTGTGTTTTGTCTCCTGATCCTGGTACATGTCTCCTGTTTCCCTGGGTAAAACATGTCTCTTTGACCATGAAAACATGTTGCTCAGAGTTACAGCAGAGAAAAATCTCAGAAAAAGTAACATTATTTAACATGTTCTAAGGACAAAGAATATAGGAACACATTCGCATTTTGGCCTTTTCAGAATACACTGCACCACAACACAAACTTACTGTTTGCAACAACCAAATATGTCATATGCCACCATGTAACAACCACTGTTTGATTCACAGTGTATAAATAATGTTCACATTCACTGACAGACTACAGCGCGTCCTAAATGTGCTTATATAACATGAGCAACAGATCTGAAACCAGATTTTTTTTGTTTTCAAAAGGAAAAAAACACTGGAAATTAATTGGGTAATAAATTGCTGCGTAGAGGTCCCATCACTCACCAAGTTGATGGAACTTTTAAACCACTAGGGGAAACTTACAAACTACATCTTTTATAGTCAGCCTTCCCACTCAGACACGTCCAACTTCAGAACAACAGTCTCTTCTGTGAATCACTGGCCTTATCACTGTTCACACTCTGTGCACATTCAGCTCAAGGTAACCTGTTCGGCACGGTGCTATCTTTGGAATGTGTTGGACTTTGCCAAAGTGGCATTAAAATTGGCACTTGGGTAACATTGATATTTACATCTCACTCTAGGAGTGTTCAGCACAAAAATGAGTTTTGTAGCAGATGTAGAGTTATTTTTTGTTTGTTTTTACATCCGTCTTACTCAGTTATACATTTTGGGAACTTTAAAATGACAGTTGGCATTTGGATTCAATAAAGATTACTTCACGAAGGATATAATGAAAAAACAGTGATAAATAAGGGTCATATAAATACTCTGTAATATAATTATAATACAACAGTGTTATTACAATCTTCCTTTCAAGGAAAAACACGTGTCTTAAAATACAACTCTGAGATGTCCAATCTTGCATGGGGCACCATTTTTAAAACGTCTTTGGATAGATGTTACAGATTGTCTTGGGAAATGGCCACATGGGCATTGGTGAACAGCACTCTGCTTCCTGGATGTGGACACTTGCATCAAGGCTCTCACAATGCCTCTATGCCCCCAAACAAAGACTGTAGTCAGGCTCCTACTTCAGTGTCCCCCTGAGGACATCCATGACCTCAACAAAACACTCCGCAGTGAAGGAATCACCCAGCATCCTTTGAAGTGCATGTAGTCAGCTGCACAAGCTACAGAAGAGTGGAGCATATGGGCTTTTTTCAAGTTAACTGTGCCACCCTGAGGGCATTTACAGTGGATGGATGGCCATTATCCAATGTGACCCTTGTAGCTTAGCTTGGCCTAGACCCTCCATAGATGAGGCTAGTCTATCTTAGCGTACAAAAGCCTCTGCTGGCCCAAACAAGGCTTCACTAGCCTCAGACAAACTCCTCCTCACACAGAGCCTCCCCCACCAACAGGGAGTGTTTGTCAGGTTCGCTGAGTGCCATGCTGTTGAGGGAGTGCTTGTCGGAGCGCAGGGAGTTGATGGAGGCACGGCTGTAGTTGACGATTCGGTCCAGCAGGCTGAGTTTCGGGGAAGGCCGTCGTAGCTCACCCATGCCAATGTGAACGCTGACATCGGACAGGCTGCCCTGCCGTCTGTGGCTGCCCAGCTGGGCCTCCAACTTCTCAGCACTGGGCTTAGTGTAACTGCACAGAAAGGCAAGGGAGAGACAGAGGGATAGAAACTCACTGGAAAAATCCTTTTAGATCTATCTATCATTCAGAGAGGCATCCAGTTACTAAAAAGCCTTTATGAAGCCCAAAACAGCTCATTACCATTTGAGTAGAAGAGAAGACATAACCACAGAGACAGAAGACAACGCCATTGCAGCAGAGCCCATCCATGGCTGCAGCACCAGACCAATAGGAAGGAATACACCTGGGGACAAGCAAGATCATAATTACTATGCTGCAGCAGGGGACATGACTAGTTACTGCAATGCTCATTTTTTATTTGATGTCAGTAAAAAAAAAAACAGCTATCTATTGCAGTCACTTACCAGCAGCAATAGGAATGCCAACCAGGTTATAAATGAGTGCAAAGACAAAGTTAATCCTGATCCTCTTGACCGTCTTCTTGGAGAGGTCGATACTGCCCACCACATCCAGCAGGTCGTTCTATAGACAAAATCAGAAATATAAAATGAAAATATAGCACCATCAGATGGAAAGCCCTGGTAATGAAAAAAGGGGAAATTTCTGTACTCCAACCATAAATGAAATAAACATCCCTGCTAAAGAAAGGCTAAATGTGGATTGAATACATTTCAGAGCTTCAGGGTAACAGCCAGACTTTATCCTGAAAGCTTGAAAGCTGTTATACTTTAAATATTTGACAATGGAGAAATGTTTGCCTAATTTTGAGTAACAGGGAGATGAAAAGGGCATAAGTGAGTATCAACAAATCTTTCTTTTTCAATCTAGAAGCATTTTTATAAAATGCAGTAGAACACAAATATTAAAACAGCCCCTTATCAAAGACTGCAGCAATGAATTCATGATGGGCAGGATGAATTTCAGCAGTCCTACAAGCTCCAATCCTCACCCTGATCAACACCACATCTGCTGCCTCTATGGCCACATCTGTCCCGGTTCCTATGGCGATGCCCACGTCAGCCATAGCCAGAGCAGGTGAGTCGTTGATCCCATCGCCCACCATGGCCACTCTCTTTCCTGCCTGCTGCAGCTGTTCCACCTTGGCCACCTTGTGTGAGGGCAGCACCTCGGCAAACACTTTCCTGATGCCCACCTGGAGGGGGGAGGCAGAGAGACTGACATGGAGCAACTCAAACAGGCTTAAAAAAAAGACCAGCACCAATCCTGCACAGTCTCATCTATTCATGTA
>OMKZ01001690.1:38254-53110 GCA_900302535.1 Neoniphon sammara | reverse complement strand
CTGTTGTTGTCACACTTAAATGTCCAACACAAGATAGTGCATTTATCAGTCTGTCAGCTAAAAACACTTAAATGAAACCAACTTTATTTTCAATTAATGTAGCTGCAGAACATGTAAATTATGTTAATTAGGTGTCACAGGCAGCATTTCTGTTCTATACTACATTACCACTATTAATCACACCTAAACAGTGCCCTTCAATCTACAACTTCTCCTGAATTTTTTTATATACTCAGTCAGTAGCTACATTTAGCTGAATAATTAAGATATTCTATGAATTTGTTCATTAATCTGCATTTCTACAAAACAACTGATTGCAAACTGATAATTGCAAAACCATCTTTTCAAGAGTTCAACTGTTTTCAGTATTAGAGAAAAAGAAGATACAAATTCGCATTAAGAAAATAGATTTATAAAGGATACCTTAAACAATACAATATACACACTGGTCTCCATCTTTTTGTCTATGCACTGCTTCTCCGTGAAAATATAAGCTGCAGAGCTATTATGAATTCATGAAGGCTCTTGGTAAGAGACTTGTGCTTACTTGAATGTATAAATGATTAAAAAATATCTGATTTCAGATGAGAATGTGTTCAAAATCATAGTCAAATTTTCCCCTTGGGTTTTGAGTGCAGACAGACTGTAACAGATCTACCAAAACAATGAAGGATGAATTCAGGACCACTAGTTAAAAGGACTAAAATATAAGTCACTTTTCAGTTTATGTGATACTTGGTACAAATGTTTATGAACACCGTGGACAACATGTCTTGTTGGCCTTTTCAAACAATATTTCTGAGTGAAAACAAATTATTATTAAAACTGTAATGAACTGTCATCTGGAGTACTTTTTTGTTTTTGTTTTTTTTTTTAATAAAAGCAGAGCACTGTGGTAATTCTCAGCTAAAATGTTAAGACTCGTAGTTAAGGTACATTCTGAAGCTCTGTAAACCATAATGAAGTTTGACAGCACACAGGACAAGGAGTGAAGTGTCTGACATCTGACTGACTGGCCTGAGTTTGCCTCTGGTTACCCCTGGAGCTGTCGCCACAGCACAGGATAAATCTAGAGTGAGTACACAATCAGGTGAGGTCCGTCTACACAATGGACCTCATCTGATTTTATGCTGACAGCACCATTCATCAGCTCTACCCAGAATGCTGTGCTTGCTCTTCCTACAGGTGAGACTGAACAGCGAATGTGGTGGATTACTACTGTTTGGTTGGAGTAAGGTACTGAAAACTCATACTTCATCACTCAGGTTGGTGCTGATATGTTCTGCAGTGGTGATCAGTCCCTTTCAGGACATGTTAGAGGATCCCATTATTTGATTTGACATTAAATTTTGGGGGCAATTTTTTTCATTCAGTGTACAGACTGTACATCTTTTATTGTGACTGTGAGTGTCTGGTTGGATGTGCGTGCTCTATTTCTTTTGATTTCAACATAATCCCATACCTGAGCAGCAATGGCCCTTGCTGTCTTGCTGTTGTCCCCAGTCATCAGCACAACCTCCAGACCCATGTTGGTCAGAGTGTGGACGGCCAACTCAGCCTCTGGCTTCACTGTGTCTGCTATGGCTATCATCGCACACAGCAGGCCTATGCACAAATGGAAATATTTAATGATAAACATGCACATACAGTATTTTGTCTAAAGCCGTGTCCACACTAAACTGGATAAATTTGAAAATGCTGCACACTCGTGTTTACAGAGTCTGTTTTCCAAGAACTGGTCATCCATACGATTTACATCTCCTACTGAGCATGTGCAGGTCTATGTCTTGCACATGCTCAGTACTAGACTACGGCCTCAATCACATGACAATCTCATGTCAGTTTTTCAAAAAGCTCAAATGCTCAGTTGGCTGAGCATGCATGCTTTCTTTCCCTGTTTAAAGGAAAGCCCCCTTTAGTGAGTGGAAAACGTTGGCTTAGTGTGGGTGCAAGGCCAAAACATTAAAACAAGATGGGTTTTCAAATTCCCCCAGCTTAGTGTGGACATGGCCTCAATATATTTTAGAATAGAACTTAATGATCTGCAATCAGTCAAGAGATTATGGCTGACAAAGGACCAATTCTCATCTTAATCATACTCACTGTCCACAGCCACCAGGACGGCGGTGCGTCCCCTGCGCTCATGCTCTGTCATGGCCTCATCTACGTCAGGTCTGATCTGCAGGCCATTCCTCCTCATCCACTCCCTATTCCCGATCAGAACAAGGTAAGAGGCGGTCTGGGCCAGAGCTAAACACAAAAATCACAGAAGTTACATTCAGAATGGGAGAGAATCACTCTCTGTCTTATTTATGTATGACCCATGATTTTATCTGAACATACTTCTGAATCATTGAAAGCTTTGCCATATCTGCTGAGTATGTGACTATAAAAATGTCCCATCCCTACATTCGCCAACGTACTAAGCGGCTGTGGGTCCATGATAAGCGGATGGGAGCCGGTGGAGGTTCGGGAGTCACTGATCTGGACCAGGACGCCGTTGCGCTGGTTGTTGTCCTCGCTGTCGCTGTCCTCCTGCCGCAGCAGGGTCTCTGTGTTGCTGACCTGGCATCGGATGCCACAGCCCGGCACCGCCTGGAAGTCTGTGCATGCTCCAAAAGACTCCGTGCCAAGCTCCTGTACAAGGATGGTAACAAAGTTTAAATAACACATTGCACGGTGATTTATAGATCATATGAAAGACCAATAAGTCCAATAAGTCCACAATAAGTTCTCGTTCAGGGATTTCTAAAGTGGAGTGAGGACTTCCATGAGTCCATGGGGGTTAACACGAAGGCAGAGACAAACCTGTTTGCAGTATTTGGTGATAGCTGCCCCAAGTGGATGTTCACTGTTGTTCTCAGCTGTCCCCACAATGGCCAGCAGGCGGGAGCGAGGCATTTTGTTCCCTTCCACAACAATCTTGACTTGAATGACCTTGGGAGCGCCGTATGTAATGGTGCCAGTCTTATCAAACACCACTGACTGAACCTGTAAATACAGGGAGACATGAAAAATAACCGCTAGAAATAAAATCATGTTTATCAATATTTTAGGTTCTAGTGTGATATTCTAACCATGGAGACACTTTCAACAACCAAGTGCTTGATAGTTTACATTTCAGAATGTATATGAATTTGACAGTTCACTTATGTAAATGTGTAATTACAAATCATGGGTGTCAGGATATCACCACTCCCACACACTAACCTTATGGGCCATCTCGAGTGGCTCCCCTCCCTTGATCAGGATGCCATTTTGAGCTCCCACCCCCGTGCCCACCATGACAGCTGTCGGGGTTGCCAAGCCGAGAGAGCAGGGGCAGGCAATGCATAACACTGTTATGGAGGCTTGGAAGGCAAAGCGAATCACTGCCTCTGCCTTGGAAATGCTCTTGTCATAACCCTGCAGGAGGTAATTGGAGTTGTTAGCTTGATTTCCACATCATCCCTTCAATGACAAGAAACACTGACTGGTGAAAATTAGTAATGACAGGCATTATCTGAGGTAGTAATAACTAATTCATGTAGAGGCAGTGCTATTCACCAATGTCTAACTGTTTTAGATGAGTTGAAAAGACTGAATGTTGTCTGATGGTGTATTGAGGAGTGTGTGATAGTAGGATATTTAGTTTTATAAAAGGAAAACTCACCGGGAAGTACTTCTCAACTAAAGGGAAGTCCAAGAACCCAATTAAGATCCAGGCGAACAGGGTGAGGAGAGAAATGCCAACAATAAAGGGGACAAAGTAGCCGCTGATTTTATCTGCATACTGCTGGATGGGAGCCTAAAAGCAGACCAATCAGAAATCAAATCATTTTCTTCCTCAAAGCAGGTAGATACTGAACAGAAATAAGTAGCACCAACATTAGGACAATGTCCAACTTTATAACTCACCTTTGAAGTCTGTGCCTCCTCGACCAGTTTGACAATCTGAGACAGGGTGGTGTCCATGCCGACATGTGTGGCACTGATGAGCAGAGAGCCGTTCTGGTTGATGGAGCCAGCAATCACTGAGCTACCAGGCTTCTTAGTCACTGGCATGGCTTCACCTAGGGAGCAAAGCATCAGCTGGTCAGAAAAGACAACAGACTGGGACAGTGGAAAATAGCATCAAGTCCCCTGGGACCAAGTCCTGTTGTTTGACAGAAAACAAAGCTCACATAATACCCAAGGACTGCATGTTTTGGTACTACTGGTAAAGTTTTCATATTGACATGGTCATGTTCAGAATGAATACTAGTGAGTGAATACCAATACTAATACAATGAGATAAAATAAAACTAATGATCTCCCAATGAGAAGGACAGGAAAATGAAAAATACTAATGAATATTATACTAATGAACGCCTGGCCTTCACTCCCTCTGTGACCAACCTGTGATGAGAGACTCATCAGCCATTGAGTGTCCCTCAATGACTCTTCCATCTACGGGAAACTTCCCTCCAGGTACGACCTTCACCACATCGCCCCTCTGCACCAACTCAACATCCACCTGCTCCTCACTGCAACACACACAAGGATGGATGCCAAATAATGAAAAAAAGGTTAGAATAAAAAAGGCCAGATGGGATGCTCATATATAAGAAAGAGCTGGAATTAGAGAGCAAATATTTTCACTGAAAATAACAAAAAAAAACTCTTAATGGTAGTTTTCCCCCACTTGTTACATTGCAGTAGCTTGTTTATGAGGCACGTCTCCTTCACAATATTTGCTATACAGTGTCAAACAGGTTAAATGGCTCGTCAAGTGTAAACACTGATATTTGCCGTCCTCCAACTCAAGATATGAAACGCTCTTGTAAATAAAAGGAGTATTGAAAAGAAGTACCTGAGAATAGAGTTGTCACTGTTTAGAGTAACTACTGTGGCCTCAGTAGCTTGTAGAGACATCAGTTTGGACAAAGCCTCAGATGTCTTGCTCTGGATTGGAGAAGCAGGCACATAGAACAAATTGGCTGTGAATAATGAGTATTACAGCCTGCACAGGTTTCATCCATTTAAATTAAAAATTACAAATGTCACAGAAAAATAAATATGAAATGCGCCAAACCTTGGCTATCTGTTCCAGCCAGCGTCCCAGGGAGATGAAGACGAAGAGCATGGGTGGCGTGTCAAAGAATGTGATGGGGTTGACTTTTGCCTTCTCCACCATGGCCACTATGAGGATGACCAGTGAATAGGTGAAGGCTATGGAGGTAGCCAGAACTATTAGTACATCCATGTTGGCTGACCGGTGTTTAACTGCTTTATAGGCCTGAATGTAGAAGTAGCGGCCTCCAATAAACTGAGGAGAGGGAAAGACAAAAAGACTTGTATTCGTTGGACCACATGCATTTCATTTAGATTCAGACCCCCTCCCAAACACATCCCCAAGTGTATAAGTGCTTCTTTCATAATCTCAGAATGTGCAATTGCCATATCATGTTCACTGAGGGTACAGTTTATCTCTTTGATCTACCTGTACAGGCACACAGAAGAGGAAAGAGAGGAGGTTCATGATGGAGAGGCCTGGCAGCAGCTGCCTCTCCAGGAACATGGTGGAGTGGTAGCGCTTGCGGTCCTCCGCTGTGGCGTTGTGTTTATGCGACATACTGATCTGGTGGTCCACGATAATCATGTAGATCATCATGCCCATCACGGGCACACAGAAAATCAAGCTCACCAGGAAAGACTTCCTCCACCTTGATGGGAGGAGATATTTGTGCATGAGAAACAGATTCTTACTGACAAACCAGCAAGCATGCACTGCTGCTGCTTTTACATGTGATTAGCCACAGATACACGGGCGGACACACGTGCACCCGCAAAGACAACGGTACTTACTGCCGTATCTCTTTACTGTGGTCCAGGTGACTGCCAGCACGATCCCTCTTTACCAGGGATGCTTCAAACCCCAGATTCTACCAAGAACAGTTAAATTAGTTAAATCTTGTGTTCCTGTGGTCAGGTGCTTTATATACAAATATGAACTGTCCTCAACATGCAATAAGGAATTGTTCAAGTAAATAAATAACTACACAATTGAATAAAAAAGACAGGACTGGCAAGAATGAATACCTCAATGAGCTTGATGACATCTCGTGGCCCTAATATTTCCGAGTCATACTTAATGTGGGCTTTGTTGGTTGCCAGGGCAACAGAGGCATATATTACCCCCTTTTCTTTCATAAGGCTGGATTCGATTTTGTGAACGCAAGAGGCGCATGTCATTCCCCTGACCTGAAAGAACGTGAAGAGAGGCAATCAAGTAGAAAGAGAGACAAAAATAGCCTGTAGGGTTTAGACTAAAGATCTCACTGGAATCATGTGGGTTGCTGCTTTGGATACGTTTCTCAACCAATAATAGAGCTGTTTATCTACAGCTTTGATAACACACAAGTTAATAAATGGTACTGAATGTTATCATGTAGATCACTAAATGTAACACAAACACACACGTTATTTCAGCACAGCCTTAAGCACACTCACCACTAGTTCCAGGTTTCCATCTGAACCCTCGTAGTTCTCCATGACTGAGGCGGTGAAGCCCAGCTCTCTCACACACTCTGCAATCTTCAGGGGGTCAATAACATCGGGGTTGTAACGCACCTCTGCTTTACTGGCCATTAGTGCCACCAGAACTGAGTAGATACCTGCACATCAAAGACTTAATGTTAATATTAAACAAACAAACAACCTGCAGTCATGTGATACAATTATTTTAACAACATAAACAGAAAATAACAAAATTCTTAACTTCTGACATACCATTTTCATTTTTGAGGTTCCGCTCGATGTTTGCCACACAGGAAGCACAGGTCATCCCACCTATCTGAATGAAGCATTTAGAATGGGTGCTCCCTTTGCCTCCCTTTGGGGCGTCTCTTTCTGGGTCACTGTCCAGCTCCCTCTCTTTCACAGATGCTGGACTCGGGGACGAGGACGGATTGGGATCTGGGACAGGCACCAAGGAGTTGGTCTCTACAAAATATGGGTATTTAATAAAGCAAAATATGTAGTTAGTAATGTTGTTTACATGAAGAACTGCAGCTGGGTTATCTACGTTACCTCACTGAAAGTGCCCCAACACTTGTATTGAATTAACAGTTTGTGTGTATAAGAAAAATAGAATTGCTTTGAAATTTCACTAAGACTGGGACCAGGTACTCCATAATGTGTTTACAGCAGGTCTGTTCATTTAGAAGAATGCTAATTGTTTCTTTTAACAGATCACTTGGATGCATTTGTAATTGTTGGTTAATTTTTTCAGCTATAGTCTCTCTTTTTAAGTGGTTAGCAGTCCACTCACTTTTTGTATTTTTTATTTACTTAATTGGAGAGTAGAGAGGGAGACGCCAAGAGAGTAGAGAAAGCCCTCCAGGAGTGGGCTCCAGAGTCAGTAACTTCACCATTGGACTATGTCAGGGAACATTTCTAGTCAGTTCTAAGGCCACCTACGCATGATCAGTGGTAAAACTGCTCTGCACTCACTGTGCCGTTGTTTTCATATGGAGAGAATGATGTCGCCCAAGCCTGCAGCGACGCTACTTTGGGCAGCGCACACCACTTGGATTTTCCACTATGCGCTTAAAGTTCAACATATTTCAACTTTGACCCCGCTTGCCAGTGACCTTTTGAAGTACGTTCAATCAGAATCAAGACACCAACTGCCAAAACTGAATTTCCTGAGTTATAAACCATTAATTTAAAAGATATCACGACCTTGGACAAAAAAAAAAAAAAAACACTGCATGGAGACTGTCAGCAGCTGACAGCAACTAACTGACAGTCGGCGCTAACTCTGCCTAGCAGGGAGTGCAGCACAAACTGCTTATCATGTGTAGACACCTTAACAGAAAACTATAAAGGCAAACTGTCCTTCTCACCAGGCAGGTAGGCATCGAAGCCCATGTCATCTATGGCCTCCCTCAACTCTTCTGGTGTTGTCAAAAGGGGATCATACTCAAATGTCCCCCTGTGATTGGCCAGAGACACCTTGGCTGACACCACGCCCTTCCTCTGGGAGATCATGCCCTCGATGGACTGGACACAGGAATTGCAGGTCATGCCTTCAATGTGGATGTGAGCTACAGACACCAGGGGCTGGCTAAAACAAGGCTGGGGCGTGGCGAGTTGAGCCTGTGTTGCTCCTGCTAACGCGGCCTGAGGTGGTGATAAAGCAGGGGTGAATGATGTGGATGTTGGGCTGAGGGCGCCAGCAGAGTCCCACAGTTGGGTTTTGAAGTTCCCTGGTGGCAGCGCATCGATCGCTTGTTGCAGCTGAGGCACTGTGATCTTCTTAGGGTCATAGCAGATGGAGGCCTTCTCCTGCTCCAGGGAAACCTCCACAGAGGACACCCCAGGCAGCATAGAGATATTATCCTGGATATTGACCACACAAGAGCGGCAGTGCATGCCCATCACCCTCAGCGTGACAAGGACTGAGTCGATGAAGATTTCTTTGTCTTCCGATATTTCAGGTTGGGGAGAAACTGTTGACCTATGAGAGTCTATAAAACGTTCGATTTCATTGGGGAGCAGCTGCAGAGGGCGGGGCTTGGTCTTGACTGAAGCCTTGAAGCCAGCCACAGCAATCTGGTCGATGATGGTTTGGATATTGATGAGGTAAGGCAGGTACACTATTGTAGCTTCCTGAGACTCTAAGACAACTGTGGGGAGGGAAGACACACACACACACACACACACACACACAAAAAAAAACATTTTAACGCAATGACTTCAAAAAAGCTTCTCTCAGGATATATTTTCAAGAGAAAAGGAAATGACTGTGCATGAAAAGAGGATCTGGATGATTACAATTAGTGAAGCAACAAACAAAATATAAATGACATCATTTATTTGAAAATACTGACACCAACAACATGTTTGTTGGCTTGAAAGTTAAGCTGCTTGTAAAAGAGTTATGTTACTGAGGGTAGAAATGGTTTAGAAATATTTACTGATGAATTTCAAATGGTAAAATGTATACAAAATGGATATGAAGAATTTTAAATGAAACCCTTTACATGTAATATAAATTTAAAAACTGCACTTTATATGAAGTGACAATTCTACTGTAAATCGCATAATCCTATCTCTCAACATGTCACTCCTGATAACGGCTCCAGTAAAAGGATTTCATGAGTCATATTCAAATCCTGCTGAGTAATCTTCTAGTGGTGATCCTGTGGGAAGCACTGACATGCACAATGGTACCACAAGCCATAAGACATCTGCATTTATGCATAGTTCAGCAACTGCATTGCATCACTTCAATTCCAGCTTTAGAAAAATCATTAATCTATGACTACTACGTAGAACAGAGAGAGTACAGCACCTTTGATCTTTTCGATCCCTTTAAGTTTTCCAATCTTCCCTTCAATGGTTGTGGTGCAGGAGTGACAGGTCATCCCTTCGATGCACAACTTCAGCAGCTCCACCCCTCCTCCTGTGCTCTGAGATGACACCGTGGTGAGGCCCTTCTGTGTGGGGCTGCTGGGTGCGGGGATCTCCACAGGCTGCACACTAGCCACCACCTCTCTCAGCTGTGATGCAGAGGTCAAGGAAGGGACAAAAGTGACAGAGAGACCCGTCTGGTCCTGGCTCTCCCTGACATCCAGCACTCCCTGAACCTGGGAGAGCCTTGCCAGGGCCTCCTGTTGGGCTGCAGGTGTCAGGCCTGAGGTGGGGACCAGCTGGGTGTCAGTAGGGACTGGTGTGGCTGTGCTGGACTGTGACAAACTGGATTCAAACCCCATGTCCTCAACTGCCTCAGACAGAGACTCTGGACTTTGCAGGCTGGTGTCAAATATGACAGTGGCATTCTTCAGCTCTAGAGACACCTACAAAACAATATTACAGTTATGTTTAACAGAAACCACTATCACAGCGTGCTTTATAGATCATTTTTTCTAAATTGCCATTTAAGAAGACATTTACTGGACTGATATTATGCCTGCCAACTTTGCGAATGCCATTCAGTCATAAAATGCTGAACTAAACAGGATGTCAAAAAACAGGCCAGGCTAAATCAATTCAGCTGTGAGTGGCATTTTAGACAAAAGAGAGTGTGATGTGATATATTGCAGTCTCATTGTGCAATAGCGTTCCTATCTTGTCAAAGGCACTCTACAGTATAAAAAAGAGGACGATGAGTCCATTGGCCTTGGAAGGCTTGCAGCCTGTTCCAACAAGATGCCGACCCTTTGCTCTCCTTCCTCCACAAGGAGGAAACATGTGACACACTGAAGGGGTCATTTGACTAAGCCACAAGTTACTCAGGGATCTGAGGGAGAAAGTGAGCATGCCTGCATGTTGCAGAGGATTAGCCATTTGTTTCTGAGAGTAAAGAGAGTGGGGTGTTCCTTGGAAAGAAAGAAAGACTGTTCTAATGAAAAAAAAAACTAATTCCCTCCTCCCAAAATATGTCTATATAGATTAATACAAGTATGACGTAGGTAATAAATCCTTTAAAAGACACAAATGACATTTCCTGCTAGTGATGGCTACTTATCGACCCGCTGTGACAAGTCTAGCAAAGGGCAGAGCCCTGTCTGGAACACATTATTATGTTATCTTCTCATTTGGCCTCAGCCTGAGGGGTAAACACAGAATAAGCAAAAGAGCAGGCTGCATTTATTGCAATCTAGGAATCTGTCATGGTTACATGGACAACTGTTTCTTGTAAATTCTGACCAGCCAGCCCTGAGGGACTAAGAGATTGGGACAAATCAATCTCTATTACCTTAAGATGCGGAGAGACCTTTTGTTAATGTAATAAGGTAAACATATCAGCCTTAACTGAGAAGGACAGTAAAAAAGACTCATTGTTGCAACATCCCCTCCTTTTCTGTCCTCTCAGATCCTGTTTTTGCACTGGTATTACATCCATACTTAAAGTCAGCAAATTTCAAGAAACTGTGTCTAATGTTAAGGGAAATGTTGTAAAATGACATTTTCAACATTGTATTTCTGGTGAATACACCTGTTAGCCTACATAAAAGTGCTCTAAAAATTATGCTATTATTGCTAAAATATATTCTAAACACTGCTGAGAGACAAATCAGTCTCACCAAAAATGATCCTATACAGTGTCTTTTAAATGTTATGTTTGCAACTTAACTCTCATTCACCTTTATATGGATAACTCCCGGCAGAGATCCAATACGCTGCTCTATGGACTGGACACAGGAGCCACAGGTCATACCCTCCACTCCCAGACTTACTGAGCACAGCTTGGCTTTCTGTGTCATGATTACTCAGTCTACGAGTACACAAGGAAAAATGTGTAAAAGATTCTGGCTTTCAAGCAAGACAACAGCAGAAAAGATCACAAAGTTGAGGCACAAGATAAATAGCATGCAGACAAATCCTCACTCACTCGTCACTCATGCAAGAAAAGAAAAAAAACAAACATATGACACAATCACATCAGGACCAGGATGAGACCAGGATGCAAGACAACCAGGATAAGAGTCAGTGATGCATTAAACATTTGTAATTACATTATACCATCCATTTGCTTACCTAGCCAACAACACAATGGAACAAATCAAATAATATCACAACTCTACCAACAATAAGTCACATATTCTTGAGACCTACAGCACGTTAAAGCTATGTGAGGTCTGAATATTTCACTTAAGACATTATGGGCTTCTGTTCTTAAGACTTCTCTCTTGTAACAAGCACTGTGAACAAATTTTCATAAATTAATTTCCAAGATCGAAACCTGTCATTTAAAAAAAGGCAGGCAGAAAATTGCTGTTTCTGTGTGCCGGTTTCTGTGACTGACCATATGACACAATCACATCAGGATCTTGAGACAAGATACAAGACAACCAGTTAGAGCTGAAGTTAAATATAGCTTCTTTGGATGTTAAATAATGTAAAAACGAGAGGGGAAACTACTGGAGGAACAAGCTCTCTCAATAAAATCCGGGATCAGATTAAATTCCCTGGTTTGTATCTTTAAGACTGGAGTTTGGCTGCCTACTTCCAAACGAATAACCTATTCGCAAAGAGTGTTAAGTTGTATATGTTGGTCAACGAAAACCTGTTTTTATATACATGTTAAACGGTAACGTTACCTGCAATACACAGTAAATGTGTTGGGTAACGTCAATTGATACGGCTTTTTAATGAAAGATAGCAACTAAATGGGTACTTGACAAGCTATGGTTAGCTAGGTTTGCCAGGGGCTAACGTCTCCTTTTTACTTGTTCAACGTTACCACTTGTCGGATAAAGCTTCGTGTCAGCTGTCCTGCAAATAAAACATTTTGCTGTTCTTTCTACACAAATTATTTCACATCTTATAACAGTGATAAACCATTGGGTACAACTTAAAAAGCCAATTCTTACCTTGTTAGCAATGGAGTATGGACTGTTGACGTTAGTTGAATGTTGCTGGGTCGGCTAAGTTATGCTAACAAGCTAGCATTTGCTCTTCAGCCCATGCTACAAACAGCCAAATTAATACTTCGTAGCATCGTTGTGCCTGCCACAAACAATAAGTACTGAAATACGAGCTTTCGGTTCTTGTTATCACAAAAAGCAGGTCTGTTCACCTACCACTCCGACTCATTTCCACGCATGCAGACCTGCCTGACCGCTAAAAGCAGTGCGTCGTGACACAGCTAAGGGGGCGGAGCTACGCGAGGGGCTGCGATGGCCGCGATCCGCTCCAAAAACGGCTTACTTCCGTCGTTTCCTTACTTCTATACCTTGTTTTAATTCTGTCCTCCTCTATACACCCGCCGTGTCTGCTTATGTCCCTGTACTTGTGCCTCAGACCCTTCAGTGGGGAAATGGGAGGATGCATCATGAACGGGATGATGCATCTACACATTGCAGTGCAAAAATTTCACTGATTTGCATTACTCTAACGTGATATGATATGCCACCATGCAGTTTCAGCAACTATCCAATCTTAGCAAAAGTTTGAGGCATTATGCATTGTAGATTATTTTGCCGTGCTTTGGCGTTTAAAATGACACGGATTGGCATGATGAGGGCGCTATAACCAAAGGGCAGAATTTCTAAATGTGAAAGTTGAAAGGACATGAATGGCCCAAAGAAGAGCTCGTTTCCCGTAGAAAACTTGATCAATGGCTGAGTGTTTGATGCTGCAAGTTGCAGTTCCCGATAAGTTTAGATCACTGCCACAAGAGGAAAAGCGGTCAGATTTCCTCAGAAATGACTGTGGGCCTGTCTTAAGATGTTACTGGTCCAGTTATGTTGCTATTCAAGGCACAGCTGCATCAATTACAAAATAATAACTATTAAATAGGCTAAAAGAGCAATCAAATAAGAGGTTTAATGGCACATTAATCTGTGACTGAAATATTTACTCTAAACTCTTTTCAGAACTGTTCCATAGGAGCATGATTGTGTGTATCATAACATATCATCATAGATCATTGTGGAATAAATTGACCCCCGGTTCAGGAGGAGTTGAGCTACTACTGTGTTGTGATGTCTCAAAAGGCTTTCAAATCAGAGACCTGGGCCCGGATCCAAGTACACTGGACCCCAAAATCCAGTTCGTTTGATTGGTGTGAACACTGTGTTCCATAGCCGGCCACGGTTCGTGGAATTGTGCCCAGGTCCACCTGAAAAGGTGGTCTTGAGTATGGTACGGTTCATATCAGCAAGCAATTAGCCAACTTTTTTTTTTTATTTTCCATTTTGGATTTGTACATTGGGACAAAAGTCCAACAGAACTGGAAATGACAGGACATGTGAAACATCTTCAGGAAAGGAAGTTGTTTTTTGACAAAATGTCTCCTTGCAAAGGATTTTTATGTTTTGTGCTAATGAATTTGCAAAGAGCAGCTCACCATCTTTATTTGTACTGAAAATACAGAATGGAGTGTGAGGTTGTAAGCTCAGTGACAAATATGCCTCCAAACTGCCTACAATACCTTTTACACAGTAGTGGAGGAGTAAGAATCAAGCTTGACAACAAGACAGCATAAAGATAAAGCTGTGATGTGGGCAGCTGCCACAGAGGTTACAGACTAAAATATTATAAAACTGATAAAATAAGAATTTAGTTAGAAAAAAATTTAAATGGTAATGACAGGATGGCAAATTAAAGTATTGGAAACATACTCACCACAGGTTCGGTCAACAGGCCACAGAGGAGATAGTCACGCAAAAACACTGGCATGCAAAGCAGAGATCACACGCTTGGCAACGGTGCCAGGGTAGCCAAATAACTAGTGTTGAAACCAGGGTCATAAAGTATGCACCGTATGCAGTGAGAAGCTAGAGATCAAAGCTAACACTTGGCAGTGAGTAGCTCTAAGACCTATAGGAAGATGAATGATGTTATGAGGTGATTATAATCATTCATCTAAATAATCTAAATAAATTAAACAATTAAAAACAAAGCAATCTAAAATGAAAGCCTAAAGTTAACATTAGCCTGTATGAGGGATTATGGTGACAGCTTTTTACAATGATTGGCATTCAATATTCCCCGAACCTTCGCATACAAATTAAATGTACGGGTTTACTATGGAGTTGTGAATGGTTCTAACACTGAAAATGTACGCCTTCATCCCCAGAAAATCATATGGAGTATTGTCACAGTCTCTTTTTCCATCTTTCTATCACTCATTTCCCCGCGGGGATCAAAAGTATACTGATTCTGATTCGTGTAATACGTGTATTTCGTGTATTACGTCATAGACCAGACCTAGAGAGAACTAGGACTAAATTAATCTGACCATTAAAATTCAGCGGTAATTGGCAACTGTGAAATCTAGCACTCTGCATCCAGCTTTACCCCGTGAAGAAAAGTATTAATAACAAGAGCACGTACTAATCAGATTTTTTTTATCAGGGTGTGTCTACACACAGATGTTGT
>OMKZ01001690.1:12499-38234 GCA_900302535.1 Neoniphon sammara | reverse complement strand
GTCTACACACAGATGTTGTAAGCCAGTTGTACTCAGGAAAAGACTCCTATTTTGATCTCAAAACAGCAAGATCATTCTGAAAAGTTAACTTACACGGACTTGGCATTCAGTGGTGAGTTTAAAGCGACCTTGTGGTATGGTTGTTTTTTGTCTTATATCCAAAACTGTTTCTGTATGTAACATTCCTATACAGACACGTTGCTATGATAGTCGTATACTTTTCTTTTATATGATTAGTGGGCCTATAGAATTTTTGAAACTACTTCTTGACATATTTTACTTACAATGACTGGTGCATGGACACTCTCTCTTTCTTTCTCACTCGCTCTCTCTCACACACACGCACGCACACGCGCACACACGCACGCGCACACACACACAGTTTGACACACTAACCTACATTCTCAGTGCACGTGCACACAGTAGCCTGTGCTCTGTGCTCTGGTGAAGGGAGGGGGGGGCAGTAACAGCATTCAGGTACAGGTGAGCTTATTGGCAAGGTTTACTTGGCTTGCTTTCAGTTAGCGTCTCAACACGTAGCTGTGAAATGCAGACGCATCTGCCACTTTAAATGGCTGATAATTGCTGCGTGCATCGTGATGGTGTGAGATGTTGCCGAGTTGATCCATGTTTTCTCTCCCTCACGTGTGCGGCTGCCCGGCGGAGCGCATCAAGCTGTCGTTAAAGCCGAGGGGAGAGCTCATTATGGGAGTTGTTCGCCGCTGCCCTATATTAACGACAAGCCGCATTTCGTCAGTCATCTGCAGCGATGGCTCGTCCTGAACGGTGTCCTCTCCACCTGCACGGTGCAAACTGAAGGAAATTCATTTTGTTTTCGATCCATTCAAGTGAGTAGTGTGACGTGATGTTTTTACGACGAAACGACATGTTTCACTTACTTTTTGTTTAGTTTGTGAAGTGTTGTGTGATGTAAACAGTAGTGTAGGTATATGGCCTGCAGGTTTATGTTTTCCCCCCCAGGTGCCACAGGTGATATAACATAAGCTATTGAAAGCTAAGAATGGACAATTTAGCTTAATTGTGCAAAAAGATGATTTTGCTGTTATATCAAATTTTGAACACACAATGCCACGATCCCACACAATGTGAACTGTTTTGTTTCAGAATGAAACGAAGAGGGATAAGCATCAAGTCAAAGTGCCAGACATTCCCTTCCCATGAGGAGAGGGTGAAGAGGCAGAAGCGAGGGGCATCCAGTTTCACCCCATCTTCTGGCCATCCAGGCAGACCAGTGGAGGACTGGGGTAACCTGCCCCACCACGTCGTCCTGCAGATTTTCCAGCATCTGTCCCTGGTGGACCGGGCCAGGGCCTCTTCTGTGTGCCGGCACTGGAATGACGTCTTTCACATCCCCGACCTGTGGAGGAGGTTTGAGTTTGAGCTCAATCAGCCAGCCACGTCTTACTTGCGCTCCACTCACCCTGACCTCATTCAGCAGATCATCAAGAAGCACGCTCAGCACCTGCAATATGTCAGCTTTAAGGTAAAAGGCTTCCAGCGCTCTCCTCTCTCACGCCTCCCTACTTTCCCCTCACCTCCCTTGGCCTCCTGCAGCACGCACCGACACATCCTAATCCTCAAGGTGCAAAGCATGCCTGCAATAGAGCTGTCATGAAAACAATGTGTGACCTCCTTAACTCAGACCATCTGCTGCAGAAGTGATCGTGATGCATCAGATATCTTGGCATTAGCGGGTTTAACACATCAAGGCTGTGAAAGTCTCTGTGATGATTCATACACCTCCTTTCCAATCCCTTTTTTCCTCACCAAAACGGTAAATCGCTGCTGGTAAATCAGGTGGACAGCTGCACAGAATCTGCAGAGGCGGCATGTGACATCCTCTCCCAGCTGGTGAACTGTACCATAAAGACCCTGGGGCTGATCTCAACAGCACGGCCCAGCTTCATGGATGTATCTCAGGTAAGAGCAAATTACATACAGCCATTCACAAGCACATCTGCATCCTGTTTGTGATATGCACGAAAGAGCTAGATTACTGTTGGAGATATGCCAACCCCCACTATAGCAAGTTGTTGAACCATATTTGTGTTTATTGTGCGCTTATGTTTTGATCATGTATATGATAAAACTAAAAATGTGCATGAGATCAGAATTCCTGGTTTAATCAGCATTATGTTTTTTCCCCCTCAGTCTCACTTTGTGTCCGCGCTGACAGTGGTGTTCGTTAACTCCAAGTCCCTGTCCTCTATCAAGATTGACGACACCCCAGTGGACGATCCATCCCTGAAGGTGCTGGTGGCCAACAACAGTGACACCCTTAAGTTGCTGAAGATGAGCAGCTGTCCTCATGTCTCCCCAGCAGGTCACTGTACTTTATGATTACTGTACAGTTCATGCACTTGAAACAGGCTTTCAACTCTATATAGATTATTGAAAGTGTGCTACATGTTGATTGTTTAACATTATAAACAGGACAATAGGAGACTTCAAAATCCTGATTATCGTGACTAAATTTATCACAGTTTTTGGTATTTTGAATTTCATTATTTAAAATCACAACTTAAACTATTAGCACTATAAAGTGGTTGCTTTAAAATAATAACAGAACCAATGTCATATGTTAACATATGAAAATAAACAACAAAAACATATAAAATGCATTATGGATGCTTAGCACCATGGCCATAAGAAGTACACACCTTGTGCACATGGCAGATAAGAGAAAATAGCATCCAAGGAGACATAGTTAGACATGTTAGTTCTTTAGAGAGAACACAACCATATTTAAACAAATCAAATGTCCATTGTGCATATAAGAGCAATGCAATGGTAGCTTTAAGGAGACTTGACTGATTGATTCTGCCTTTTGTTGATGCTATAGGCTAAAGTATGTACTGCAAAAATGGTTATTATAATAGTTACATTTGAAACAGCGTAACTAATCGTTGGATATTTTATTGCAGTTCATAGGGAAACCGATAACTGTTCCACCCCTATTTAGCATGCATTTTAAAAAAGGACCTGGTCACGAGTGGTTTGACTTGGCCTGTTGAAAATGGTCGGAGCATACTTTTGATTTCTCTTTGCTGTCCTCAGGGATCCTGTGTGTGGCAGACCAGTGCCATGGACTCAGGGAGCTGGCGTTGAACTACCACCTGCTTAGTGACGAGCTTCTTCTCGCTCTTTCCTCCGAAAAGCATGTCCATTTGGAGCATCTGCGTATCGACGTGGTCAGCGAAAACCCCGGCCAGACACACTTCCACACCATCAAGAGGAGCAGCTGGGAGGCCTTGGTCCAGCACTCACCCAAAGTCAACATTGTCATGTACTTCTTCCTCTACGAGGAGGAGTTCGAGCCCTTCTTCCGTGAGGAGACCCCCGTTACCCACCTGTACTTTGGCCGGGCAGTTAGTAAAGAAATGCTGGGCCGCATTGGGCTGAACTGTCCTCGGCTGGTGGAGCTGGTGGTGTGTGCCAACGGCCTGGAACCCCTGGACGAGGAACTGATCCGCATCGCCGAACGCTGCAAGAGCTTGACAGCCATCGGTCTAGGCGAGTGCGAGGTGACCTGCAGTGGCTTCGTGGAGTTTGTGAAGATGTGTGGTGGCAGGCTGACTCAGCTGTCAATAATGGAGGAGGTGTTAATCCCAGACAGCAGCTACAACATGGAGCAGATCCACAGCGAGGTGTCGAAGCACCTGGGCCGCATGTGGTTCCCTGATATGATGCCCACCTGGTAGACTGGCATGGAGGGAGAATCCAAGATTGATAGGGAAGTACATGCTTTCTTTGGACTTTCATGAAAGACACTGTGACAATGTGTGTCCAGGAGTTTTGTCAAACTGGTACAAACGCTTCTACATCACACTGCAGTATAAAGCACTCTATTTGGACTATAACAGATGAGAGACAGGCTTTATGTCATCAGTATTTTTGAGCAGCATATTAGAAGATACTTCAAACAACATGCTTCAACATAGATTCACTGTCTCTCTGGTTTGATTTTGTTGTTTGACAAATACTATTCTGTGACTGTTTTCTCAGGTGCACTGGCCTAATAATTTCTGCCAGGTTCTCTTTTTTAATATATGAGCACTCAGCTTTTTTCCCCTATGCATAGATATTGTGATGTGAAATTTATGACTGTAGCGGTTATTTTCAGTCTGTGATGGAGCAGAGTTTGTGCGATGCCACCTTCACACTGTCACCACTCATAACATGACCTGTACTCACAGTCAGCTCGCATCACTGCACCTTCCTAGTCATGTGAAGGATCTACTTTTCAGTCTGCTCTTTAAAAAAAAACCACAGGGAACATTATTTATTTATCCAAAATAAATAGTGAATTTAGCTTTTCCAAGGAAAATTCCACCCTCAGAGGCTCTTACACTTATATATATTATCAGCATGTAATGTTCCCAGCAGTTATTTTATCAAGTGTTGTGATTGTATCCACTTTCCCACACCTTGCGTTCTGTGCTCTGTGGTTTTCTACATTTCCCAGAATGGCTTTCTATAATCCACAGAGAATGTGCCTGAACCCGATCTAGTTGTTGTTTTTTTTACCTGTAGGCGAAGAGAGCAATAACAATAGTGGCAAGAGAAGGACAGTTTCCATTCAGGAAGAAGTGAGAGTCACACCCATTTATCAGAACACAACATGTCCCATGGCTGCATTGCATTCTAGTCTGTTGAGGCTCCTGCTAGTAGAGAAATTTGTATATTTACCTCTTCTAAATTGTTGATAGTTGGTGCAAAATGGTGAAACCCTTGCTCATTGATTATGAGGATCCAAACCAGACATTTATCATTGATGTTTTGGATTGAAATAGTAGGTAAACACAGGTGTTACTAATCATGCTACTAATCATCAATTAAGGTTCTGTACCTAAATGAACAGAACCTTCATTAATGTCATTAGTAACACCTGTGTTAACCTGCTATTTCATGTCAAAATGGCTGCTGTGAAAAGGGTCTATTAGCAAATACACCACCAAACAACAAAATGGACCCAGAAGTGAAGGGTATCTCATCAGTTGATGTCTTTAACCGTGTTAAAGTGTTTTAGGGTGGATTTTTCCTTTAAAGTTATGTCTTAGAGGTTCTCATCAGAAATGAATTGTGATTTAATACAAACATTCAATATGTAGTTCTGCTCCAGATTTATGCTCAGGCCTTTTTAAATACTAATTCAGATGTATTTTTCTGTGTTTTGTATAGAGTCACATGTATGCACCTTGGGGCACTTTGCTAACAAAATGTCTTTCTATTATTCTATTTAAAATGGGGCCTTACTGCTAAATATGTGACATTTTAGTATGTTGATATTCATTTACCACATGGAACAGGAAAGTTTGTGCAAAATCGTGTCAGTACATTAAAAGGTGGGCCCAACAGTATACAGTGTCACAAAATGATACATAGAAAATGATAGTGAAGGTTTGCCTTGTTATATATCAAACAAACCTAGCACACGTTTACATGTTTTTAATTTTTTTTTATGTAGGCTATGATGTGCAGCAGCACAAGGTTAGAGCTCAGTGCTAGTTCTGGTAAGGCCTGGCTTTCTGTAACTGGTATTTGTTTTACTCATGTTCAATTTAGTGCTCAGCATAACCCATGTTCAAAGTCAGTGTTGCATTTTTTGTGGTTTTAACATTCAAAATACAATAAAGCATTTCCATAGCAGTCTGTTTGAGACAGTTTAAATATAGAAGTGATTCTATGTTTTGAACACTGTCATTGTCTATTTTTCAATGACTTTGTCCCATATGACCTTTGTACAGGTCCTTTTTCCAACACTAGAGGGCACCATTGTTCTCCATGGAGGCTATGGGATGTTTCATAAGCACTGCTACTACTGTATAATGAAGTTTACCAATGACACGTCAGACATACCCCTTTTACAAGTGGAATTGACTGGTGCCCACTCCATTTTCAGCAACACACGCAACAGACTTTGTAGCTGAAAAGCTTTTTTCCTCCAATTCTTCTCAATTTAGCTTTTTTCTTGTTTTACCTTCATGATATAGCTTTTGAAACGGAGATGGAGCTCAACATCACAAAATTAACAAAATGTCACTGTTTTCATATTTATTGCCATGGAATATTTTACAGATGAACAAATAGCACAAAAATACAAAATTACTCACAGGCCCAGCCTTAAAAAAACACTCATTCTCCATTTTGTTTCCTGATACCATCATACATAACTGCCCTAAATATAAACAAATGAACTGTAAATACTACATCGTGGAGTGGCATCTGCAAACCACAAGCGTGTACGTTCCTCACACATCAAGATGCAGTGTGACTGTTTGTGATATTCACCGAGCAGGTTACATTCAGGTGTCTAGTCGAGGGGAATATTTTAAACAGACTAAGCATTTTGTTCTGGAAAAGTGCCACTTTTTGGAAGGGCGGGTGGCATGACTAATTGGGTTACCACTGTGCTCTGAAAACCCATCAGGGAAGTAACAGGCTTATGTGTTCGCTGTGGCAGCTTGTTACGAGCAGAGTGAGAGGAGGGGGCCCGCTTTCTCGTCAAGCAATTCATTACAAAATGAACTCATCACCCCAATTGATGATTTGTCACAAGACGGAGAGGAACAATTTTCTGTTTTAAAACAACTATTCTCCTAGTTGGTACTTATGTAATACCCCCAACGCCCCCCACCTCTCAAAAAAAGAGGCAATAAACACTGGGACATATCCAGATATGAGCCAGTTCAAAATCTTTACAGTCTGTACATTTTGCTGAATAAATAAGTGCTGCCATGTCCTTTTGTTCAGTAACGTATCACCAGGCTGCTGATGCTCAGACCTGCACGGGGTTCTGACAGCGCTCAGTGATGACATTCAGAGTGATTTCAGCCCCGGTGATATCAGAGGGGGCTGGAGAAGGGGGAGAGGTGTCCTCCATCGTCTCCAGGGTGGGAGACCTCGTCTGCCTAGAGAGATCCCCCTCACCCCTGAAGCTCCTCCACTCCTTGATCCACTGCTCCCGAACAGAGGGGTCCAACCGGTCCAGATGCCTCGCTCGCACAAGTGGGGAGGGGGCGAGCGTGTTCCTCAGCACGTGGAACATGTACCTGGGGGAGAGAGTGTGGTGGTGGGAAAGTAGGCCAGTGAAAAATATGCGTCTCTTTGATGTAAATCAGAGCATTCTGAGCACACTAAATATCAGCTCTTTCACAGGCACCAGCACCAAGAGGAAGACTGAGCCGCTGTGCAGTCAGTCCTGACCTTCACAATTAACATTATTTAATTACAAATCAGCTTAGACTGTCTGTGCACCACTGCAATCATCACTGTGCTATCTGCATGTGTCAAACGCATTGTCTAATACACAGGGGCGTAGCTACGAATTTTGAGCCCAGTGCACAAGAGGTGATGCTGGGCCCCCCCTCCATTTTCCTCTGGTCTCCACTCCCTCATTAGAAGTAACAGCAGGACTCTGTATGTTTCTTGGTTTATATCTAATCCTTTTTGCAATGTGCAGTGCTTGGGGGAGTTACAGTATGCGCTCTTTAGATCTCTAAGAGCCCCGCATGAGCAAAACACTCGTACACCAGGCATTACGGTAGAAGTCAAACAAGCACAAGTTAGCTCTACGTTGGAGCACAGCACGTTCATATACCAGGAAGTAGCTCTGAGATTTTCTAACTGTAATGGCTCAGTCAATGAATAAATTAATCATTTGTTCAGCAGTTCTCCAGCAACAACTCTGTGCTACCTGACAAGTGTAGTTTTTAAAGTCAAGGTAGTTGCACACACTCCAATCTTGCACCCCCGCTACCTCGCCCCTTCACTCAAGGACCTAGAAAGCACTAGCGCACTTCTTCAACCTGTGACAAACATCTACATCTATGTATTAACCACTCCAGCACACCTGAACACATTCATTTGCTGATCAATTATCAGACACATTCCTAACTGGAGTTTTGTGCACTACACTGTTAGTATTAAAAGGCTCTCATAACCATATTTTTACCAGTAATCCACTGTTAAAAATCTGTCTAGGGAGGACAATTTAGTTTTAGTCTGCACAGGAAAAACCTGACCAAATTGTACCAGTTTGTCTCAGGTAACACAACTCAACAGCTGCTGCATTGTGCTGTGAGGAAAGTTTTATTTGTTTGCTGTTTTGATGATTTAAGCTAACACCAGAACACTGTGAAATAAAAGCATGAACTCTTTATAAAAAGCATAAAAAGGCATTGTCCAGACACTTCACAGGCTCTGTATAGTCAGGACCCCTCATTCCCCTGACTACAGCACCAGTGCCAGTATGTAATTATCAGGCTGATTGGGTTTACAGCGTGACATACATAATATGGCTGTAGTGATTATACCTGGGTAGCAACGCCACCACGGTGGTGATGATGCAGGTAAGGTAGAACATGGGGTCTGCCATCTGGCTCTGGAGGATCCAGTAAGGATTTGAGGGAGGGTTACAGGTAACGCAGATGGCACTGTAGGCCAGGGTCACGATGAAGTACACCGCCACGCTGCCCAGCATGATCACCCAGTGAACCACCGTCTGCCAGACAGTCACACACATGGTAATACACATAACCAGAATGGGACCAATCAGTAGCAGTTCTAAAAGCAAATGATTTTACTCAATATACACGATACAAGCTAATTCTCTGGTATTCAGAAGATGAAAATTAATATGAATGATATCAAAGATACATATTATTATATACCAGATTCAATGTACTATATAATAGCTATACTAATTTTCAAGTTGATGCTTACTGAAACTCTATTTGCTAACCAGACTTTTGGTTCACTTAATATATATTATGAATTCTATATATAGTCATCCCTTTTGTCTAGCACTCACCCAAGTTTTGATTTCTATAGACAGATGAAGGAGGATGGTAAATAAAGAAACTGTATTCAGAGGAGTCCCAAAGGTAAAAACATCAATGTCTGTATCTTCGTATGTCTGAAAATAGAAGTAATGTAGTCATGTTATGGGAACAAAGCTCTAGAATAGGTAGTAACTTAGAAGTAACAGGACCATTGTACAAATTATGATCAAAGATAGAGGATTCAAAACTCTGACTTACAAAGTATGGAATGAAGAAGCACACCAGACTTTGGTAGAAGGCATCTAGCATTGCAAACCAGAAGGTTGAAAACTTGTATTCCTAAAAAACATACACACATTGAACACTGGTAAACATTCATAAACTGAATTTTAAAGTATGCTGTGCATTTTATCTACGACGTAGCTCAGTAATAATATTACAATTTTGGACCAGATATTGTCATGCTCTCAAGCAGATTGGCTGAGAGTAAAGCCTTCTGATCGGTGAGACTGTCACTGACCCCCGTGCCATGGCCGGCCCTGTACAGCTCAGGAAGACCCAGCAGTGTCTCTGCCGACACATCTTTGTCCATTATCCCAAACATGATGGGCGGGGCAGAGGTGAAGAAGAGGTTGAAGAAAATCATCAGCCAGTAGTCTATCATGGCAGTGCCAGAGAAGCCACAGAAGAACTGATACCAGAACAGCAGGTTCACATAAGCCTTGAAACAGGGAAACACACATCAGACAGGTGGACAGTATCAGATGGTGGATGAAAACCATGAGAGAAAACCACACAAAATGTTAATTTAGACAGCAATTTAAAATACATAATGTAGATACGAGGCTTACCACATTCTTATAGAAGAAGTAAATGATCATGTTTGCTAGTCTGGTGTGGCACCAGTGTCCATGGACCAGCAGAAGCTTTTTCAGGTGTTTGAAGCGGGATATAGCAAAGTCACTTGCCATGACCGCCTGTAGATCAAACAAATATGAGTCATGATGCATTTTGATCAGTGAGTGCAGCGTGCAGGGGGAACATCTTTGAAGCAAAAGACATCAGTTCTGACCTGCATCCCCTCTTGACCAGATATCCCAATGCCAACATCAGCCGCTTGGATCATGTTGACATCATTAGCACCATCACCTGAAGACACAGAGTGAATGTCAGCTTATATTACAGATAAATTGTGTGGAAAAGTATTTAGACCATTGACTTTTTGCACATTGTGTTCTGCTATTATGCTATTTCAAAATGCATTTATTTGGGGTTTTTAGTCTGAGTTCTATGCAAAGCACTCTGTATCTTCTGTATATTTTTTCTATATTTACTTTCTAAATTCTATATATTCTATACATAATATATTCTTTTGAATCTCAAGAATTGGACACTTATGTCATCCAGATGAATAATGTATCAAATATTATGCTTAATTATTCTAGTAAAGAGCCCAGCATAAACTCTGAATTATCATTAAATCCTATGACGACATAGTACAGGGACCTGGTCTCAGCTTTGTTAGCAAGAAAGACAAAAAAAAAAAAAGTTAGAGAGGAAAACATTGCCCAGAGGCAATAAATACAATTTAGATATGACATCTGAGTAGCAGGATATAAAAAATGTTGCAAATTTTGCCCAAACAAACCAAAGGCAATACTCATGCAAACTCAGTTTCTCTGTTATTTCAGTTTTACACAGTAGCATGAATTTCTACAATTCTGTTTTCACTTTGCAGGATTAGAGTGTATGGAACAGAGTAAAAATCCTGAATAAATGAATTTGAAATAAAAAAAAAAAACATCAAAAAAGTATAACTCACAGGCTATAGGAGCACAACATCTCTGTGGCAACATTTCTTAGAGATTCTTACTTACCAACAGCGAGGGTCATGACCTTGAGTTTCTCCCTGATGACCTTGACCACAGCGCTCTTCTGTAAGGGTGTGACTCTGCAACAGAGCACAGAGCGGCAGCGCCGAGCCAGATCCACGAACCGGTCTCGCAGGTCTGACTCCAGGGCCATGGCCAGGGTGCGTCCATCAATCACCAGGGCGATGGTGGGGACCAAATCTGTGGTCCGAGGGTCGTTCCCGTACCTCCTCACTTCCTCTAGAGTGCAGTCCAGGATGGATGTGCACATGAGCTGGAAAAACATGTTCCGGTTATCTGGCTCGTCTCTCTGTGGTTGTCATCTTTATGAGACTTTGCAGGTAATTAGTAATTGGTTTGATCTGAGGATTTTCATTTCACAACCCTTTTAAAAACAAATGCTACCTTACATTCACCTGGCATTTGAAAAAGTTAAAATATTCTAAAATGAACTATTTTATGAGCAAATGTCTGAAGATGACTTAAGTACTGATCCATAATTTGCCAAACCTTTCATGTCAGCAATCAATATGGAAGAACGGGTGTTATTTAAAAACAAAAAAAGGTGGATATCTGAATATGGGACCAACCTTTTAATTTAATTAATTTCTTTCCATGTAAAATGATCAGTGGTGATGAAAAGAAAGGGCAAATTAAAAGAGGATGTCTGAGGGTTGTCATGACATGTCTCATTATCATGAACAACAGTCGGTGTGATGAACGAACAAAGCAAACAAAATGCACAACCAGGAAGAGAAATAACACATTTGACATGCAGATATGGTCAAAGAAATAGGTTTGAGAAGAACGCATGCCACTGTGTAAGATGGAGATTATGCTTTTAGTGCTGATCAAAGAAAGTGTTAGGAAAAGCACTGCACTTGAGTCATGTCCATGATGTCCGACTGCAAGCAATTACCAAGCCGTGGTTCCATCAGACTCATCATCTCTGCCTGTGAATGACTAGAGCCTCTTAGCCGAGGGGAAAGCCGACGTGTTGAAAAAAAATTGGGTCATATCTTGTTTTTATTTCATCTATCTATTGCTGGCTGGATTTTATTAGGTATGGTAGGCAGGGTGATGTATGAGTGTATCCCTCAGGACATTGATGGTCATTGTGTTATGGTGGTGCAAATTGTTCATTACCAATATACCTCCACTCTGGTTCATGAGAGAAGGGGTATTTCCTCCGAGGGTGGAATATTGGACCTTTAATTAGATATGAAAGCATTAGATTGGGGGTAACTCGCTCCATTCATCACCAATGTCTGGTCCCATCTGAGAGGAATGCGGCAGGCCCTTTGTTCCAGAAATCTCCCCATGCATCCGTTAGAGAGGCAAAGAGCTGAGAGGCAATTTCAGTCTATTTGAGGCCAGGGATGATTAGACGGGCCAGGTTGTTATGAAGGGCTCATTCCTTTGCTGAGTGCCACGAGATCTTTAATGACCACCGAGAACCAGGGCCCACATCGGACGCCTTGTCTTCCTGAGATGGAAATCTGAGGCGTTGACCTTTAGCTAAAATGTAATAGTGGTCAAAAAGCTCTGGCCACATAAATTGGAAGAAGACAATCGCACAGTTAAATGTCTCCTGAACTTAGGGTGCTTGGAAAAGACACGGCGAAATGGAGTGATTACCAGAAAACTTAATATTACAATGGCGATGTGAAACTGTATGTGATACAATTTAAGTTATTTGTCATCACACTCTGTTTAAAGGCCCAGTCTTCAACCAGAGTTTGGGGCTCCCTATTCAATTTTACTGCCTACATTTAGTTTTTGATTCATGAGTTTAAAAGCATTTTACACCAAAAAACTGATCATTTAAAATGTTGATGTGATAACATGATTATTAAAGGATGGGTTTTTATGTATTATGTAAGCAGTTTGACGTTTTGTATGGTTTATAAACAGTGGAACATAAGTGGCGCTTGAATTTGAGAGATACAAAGTGATCATCTTCTATCAGAAAGTCCAGTACTGTAAAATCTGCTATTACTAAACAAAAAAACATGGACTGATGCTTTTACTCTTTGGTCTAAAGCTGAAAGCAGACAAAATTATAATTGTTGTGTAAGAGATGTGTTACAGATCCAGCGCTGTTTATCATCCAGGTCACAGTGAATAGTAAAGAAAAGCAAAAGTGAGCTAACCAGTCAACCTTTACTGAGACAGACAGCCTCCTCCTTACCTTGTTCTTGGAGCTCATGTTAATCACCAGGTCTCCCTCATCCAGTAGCCTGCAGGCATAGCCGATGTTGACAGCTGTCTCCGGCTTGTCACCAGTCAGCACCCACACCTGGATCCCTGCCTCCCGCAGCGCCACAATGGTGTCAGGGACGCTCTCCTGCAGACGGTCCTCGATGCCTGTGGCTCCTAGGGGACAAAATCAGAGGTTAGACATCAGCAGACCTGGTTTCATCACGCACGCATCTATTTTTTATGTGCGTATTTCTGAGTGAGGACTCTCTCGAGTGCGGCTGACACGTGTTACCTAACAGGGTGAGGTTTGTCTCTAGCTGGCCAGCAGTGGCCATGATGAGCTCCTCTCTGTTGTCTATAGCAGCCAGAGCACTC
This sequence comes from Neoniphon sammara, assembly GCA_900302535.1. Taxonomy (NCBI): domain Eukaryota; kingdom Metazoa; phylum Chordata; class Actinopteri; order Holocentriformes; family Holocentridae; genus Neoniphon; species Neoniphon sammara. The sequence continues at coordinate 24,982 of OMKZ01001690.1, read as the reverse complement.
TGCCTGTTCACTGACCAGTCTTTATACGCCTTCTCACTCAGCACCTGCAACACAGAGCAGACAGCATGAAATGATGAAAAGGAGCTCTTGTGGGAAAAGATACTTACAAATGAAAATAAATCTGAATATGCACCTTCTTTGTAAAGCAAAGAGTCCGCAGCCCCTCCTTAGCATACCAGTCAAGGTGTTTCTGAGTATCTACTGCAATGCTCTTCTGGCTTCCACTGAGTTGTTCTGGAAATAATGTGACAACATGGATATAATTTGATTTGGCTAGGCTGTTAAATTTGGTTTTAAATCATGTAAAAGCTGTGTGTATCTGAATTAGTTAAAACGCATTCAAAAATGTTATATATGTGTGTAAATTTACACCTAACTTCAACCAGCACTTACCTGCATAGGGTGTACCAAGTAGCTCCATAATAGCGTAGTCTGCACCTTTAGTGTAGAGCACCAGCTCTCTAGTGACTGGATGTCGCACCAAAACAGACATCCTCTTCCTGTGGGAGTCAAAAGCGCAAGTGTCCAGCACCTCGAACACCAGTTCCTCCCCACGTGGGAGCCTCACCGTCACACTGCCAGGGGTCCTGGCCAGCAGAGTGAAGCCATATGCTTTGGCTGCATGCACCAAGGCTGCCTCATCCGGGCTCTCCGCCTCATACCTCAGCTCATCCGGTCTATCTTTCGTTTGGGCCCCAGCGTTGTTGGGGCCTTCAGACTTGTCGGTTTTTGCAGGGGAATTGAAATGGTCCTCCTCCAAAACTGAGGTCTCGGATAAAGTGCGTGTCCTCTTGGACTTGAGCTTCCAGGAGGCGATGGTTTGGCGAAGGGAGCCAGCCTTCCTCACCAGGTTGGATAAGGTGTTGAATGGGTTACTTGACTGAGAGGGGTGTGGATATCCGCTCACCTTGAAAAAATAAAAGAAAACAGGAATTAATAGCATACACAGTTTCAAAGATGTTTTAATTTTGTCATTTGACCCATAAGTTCCTTTTTGACAGCTTCACTAGCGTTTAAACAAAACCACTTAAAAACAACTTTGTGGTCCATCTCCACAAAAGGCAGGACGTTCACACTCGGCAAACAGTAATAACTGGCTCTTTTTGTGCTTTAACCTTCAATTACAACCTCAAGGGAGAAGCCACCAGTTTCTCCAATCCGCCAGAACTCAGAGCAGCACAGTCAAGAACAACGGGTAATCAAATTAATAAGGGCAACCCTGATTCCCCCTGTGAATCTCCCCTCACTGTGTGGTTAATTTAGAGAAGAGACAAAGCCATTTCATCTGGGGCTTTAAAGAGCAATTATGGAAATTAGTACTGACCACTGATGAAAGAGGAGAAACTTTAAGCTAACAATTCCACCAAGCATGTAAAATTCAACTAAATCTCAAAGGTTGATGAGGAGAGCGCCAGCCTCATTGTGGCGGCGGCTGCTGCTGACGCTGCTGAAACTGTGCGGATTCCTCAGCAGTCTTACAGACAGATAAATGGACAACAAGTTTGCAGACCCTTCTACAATTAAATCTTAAAATAATAAGGAAATAAATAGTTCCTCCACATTGTTTGGTAGCTTAAAGGTTTGTAAGTCTGCAGATATCAGAAGGCCTTCACGTAGTGGGAGAGCTTCAAGAGGACAAATACTCCATCCACCCTTACACTCTCCCTTCACTATGCCCTCCATCTCCCCTTCCCATTCAGAGTTACAGTAAACGGAGCGCTCACCCTCTGTCTCTGAACTGTTGCCGTGGAAACTACCACCGTGTTGCAAATGGCGAGCGCCAGAAAAAAGTCCAGGTAGGGATCTGTCTTCCTGCTGCTGCTGCTGTTCTCTGTCCGTCTAATCTGCTGAAGCAGCTTCCTGTCTGGAACCACCTCAGTTTCCTGTTGGTGGAAGGTTCATCAGTTTGTTAATTAATAGCTGTTGTTCACACACTGTATCCTTCCTTCCTTACCCTCCTACTTTGAGCAATCACTGATCTGACGTGACTGGGTTATACAAATTTTTATCAGTATTTGCCCTTTTCATCAATTTTTATTTTTGTGCCTTGCAAGCAATTGAAATCCAGAAAGTAGCGAGTAAAGGAAGGATGGAAGGAATGAAGGAAGGAAGAGAGGTTTTTTTTTTTATTCATACAGAGGTGCAGCCATACGAGAGGCCCTTTAATAACAATGTGATATGATATAAATAAATAAATGAGATGGAAGATGGGCTTGTTTTGGAACAGCAGGACCAAAGCTGTGTTGGAAAAAAACAAGAGTTTTCTGTCTGTGCTTCCTTCTCCATGACAGCAAATGGCCTGTGCTCTTTACCCTGCGGGCAAAAATAGAAACACAGCTACTGTACTGCATATCAAGACCGTGATGACTAATCTATACTGCACGTTTACAGTTTATGTGATATCAGTAGTCCATGCTTAATGTAGCCCAGCATGACCATATGTTCCCCCACAGACACAGGGGCAGCTTTGAGCCAAAATGGATGTGCTCATCACTGACACCTAGCAGCTTGGCCATCTGCAATGGGGACCGGGACCATGAGGCCTTGTGTCACTGGAGTGGGTGAAATCTGGTTAAACAAAAGTCAATTTTAGGTCTTCCAAGTGTGTTTTCAGATGTGAAATGTATTTAAAGTGGAAGCGGAGGGACCCCTTTGTTTTGGTATTTTGAGAATTGGCTATAGGTGTCAAACGAGGACATTAATCTCAGAGGGGTTTACCCATATGACTCCATGCTTATACATAACCTCAGCTTGAACTTGGAAGCTAATTACCAGATAATTTTCCTTTACAACAATAAAATTTTACGTAAAACTAGGCAAGCCAAATTTGTGGACCCATTTCCCCCTTAAAGGAAGTATCCAACTTTGTCTCCTATATAAGCTGTCATCCCCCCAGTGGAATGCTGATTGCCATATTCCCCTGAGCACTTCATATGACTTTGCACCTGCATTCATGGCCTTATAATATCCACACACACAAAAAAAGTGAACCCATGGACTAACCACCCCCAGCCCTCCAGCTCCCTGATCCTCTAAACTGAATGTCTGTCTCTGCGTCCTGACTGAGCTATCATCTTACCAGCGGACTGCTGAAGGCCACGTCTCTCTGGGCGCTTTCTGCGACCTTGCCCCTGTGTCGGCTGCCATGGTAATGTGGTGTGCCTGCAGGGTCAGCGTCCTCAGTGTCCAGGGTCCATTGTGTCTGTGGGGACCGCGGCCGCTGGTTGAAGATGACCTCCTCCTCTGAATCTGGCTCATCAAGGACGGCGAGGCGGATGGCTGCAAATCCAAAAAACATGTTCATGCAGACAAGTTTGCTGGTGGTGATGATTACTATCTGTCTTTACATCCCCTGCACATCTTTTTCTCCACCCTCTTATATCTAGCATTAAAATGCATGCTGGATGATTAAAGTATATTTCAATAGAGAAAAAAGCATAATCAATATGTAAATACACTCAAGACACAGGGGATTTAATCATTCAAGTCTTCTCCAATCCACATGCAGCAAGAAAATTAATGGTAGTAAATGTTCACATGCAGATCCAGCCAGCATTTGCACACCAATCAAACATGGTGGCAAATAGCAAACAGCTCAGAATCATAACATATATGTCAATAACAGATTCATGGGTGGAGGAAAAGCAAAAAAAAAAATGTTTATAGTCATTTTTAAAGGACATATAGTATGAGAAGCAAATGCATACACTGCATCTACACTTTTCAAGGGAAAGAGAAATCTGATATTATTGTGTGTACAGGTGACAGTGACCTCTACAGTTCTGCTGGCTCCACAAGAGTCTGTCACTATAAATGCCAAACTTTGTCCAAACCCACAGACCTTGATTTTAAATTCTGGCTGAGATCCCACAGTTTCCAAAGAAACAAGATGTGCCATACCAGGTCATGTGACAATGTGTTCAAAATGATGCACAAGACATCTAGATTGTTTCCAGCTACAACTAGCAGATCCAGAATATGTATGTGACATTGTAGGAATGTGACAAATATGGAAAAGATAGATAGATAGATAGATAGATAGATAGATAGATAGATAGATAGATAGATAGATTTTCCTAATTCTGAAGCTACTTAAGGGTAAATTTAAGAGGTTAATATTAGGTGTAAAGGGGACCCATGTACATGTAAGGTTTACCATTCTCGCTATGTGGATATTCGGTGCCCATGATGGAGCATCGACGGAACACCATCTTGTTCTCTGTGAGAGTGCCCGTCTTGTCTGAGAAGATGTACTGAATCTGACCCAGGTCCTCTGTGATGTTCAGGGCCCTGCACTGCATGCGACTATCCGATTCCTCATCGTACAGGTCAACGTCATGGGTAATGAAGAAGATCTGGCCAATCTTGACCAGCTCGATGGATACATACAGGGAGATGGGGATCAGGACCTGGGGTGTGAAGGAGGGGAGGAGAAATTCGGTTGATTTTAGAAAGCAGGATAACACACACTGTAGCAGCCACAGACAGAAAAACAGGGTTGTCCTCCACCTGCAGCAGGATGATCATGGTGAAGAACATGTAGAAGCCAGACAGAGCAGGAGCGTCGAGGTGGCCGTGGCTGTCGGGCACCAGGTAAGGGGGCACACTGGGCAGCGCCTGCAGCCAGAAGAAGTGACCTGTATGTGTAAGGACAGGGGATTAATCACACTGACTGTCTCGCAGGGAAGCAGCTATTTTTGGCACTCCGCCTTCCCCCCAGTTTCCTCCTTCTTCCATCTCCCCTCTTATGTGTTTGGGCTTGTGGCCAAGTGACTGATTGGGGACTATTGGAAATTATATGTCCTTTCATAAATGTACAAGGATCACTCCATTAATCTTGAGCTTGAACCTCAGTCGGTCTTTGGATAATGTAGTGATTTTATGGTAAGTTATGTAATTCATCACTGACCCAGTGCTCCGACGAGACACATGGCGAAGAGGAGGATGACGCAGAAGATGACGTCTGTGTTCAGCTTCCGCTCTAGTTTGCTGCGCTTGTATCTTGGCCCGTTGTTGTTGAGCATGGACTTGGTTTCATGTCCTTGAACAAGGGAACGAAAGGCGCTGATTAATCAACAGGCAAAATATTTCACTGAATAACAAAGGGAGCTGATTATTGATCTCAAAGAATCCATCCATTAGCTAGCTCATTTGCTCATTACTCCTTGCAGAATCCACTCATTGTGGGTCATTCATCCAAGTACAAAAACACTGAAACTATGGTTGAGATGAAACTATGTGGAGACCATACCTGCGTACACCACAAAGCCAACAGCATGGTCCGTGTTTCTCACAGTGCAGCCTCTAAGCAGCAGACTCTCGATTCCAATGCCCACTTTTGCCTTATCAGGTTTCTCTCTGCAGCAGGAGAAAGTGAGAAACCCCTTTTTCTACTGTCTGATCTTGTTAGGTATTCATTATCACCTATATATTCCCTATTAGCAGTTCTCCTGCTTTATGGCTGGAGCTGGACAGGATGGGTAGACTGGCTATAAAAGCTATGGTGCCCAAGGAAAATCGATTATAGCCTATTACAGCCCAATAATGCCCCCGGTGGCATCAGAAAGTGCAGTGAGTGGGTTGGAATTAGTTTTGCTTGGCTGCTCTCAAAGCCTCAAAGAACTGTTTGGGGAATCCATGTGATTCATGTACTTGATACTCACACATAACACTTGAAATGATTCAGATTGTTGTTGGGCCTTTCACACACAACTATGCCATTGAAGCTGTCAGGCTCGAATTCAGAAGTCTGCAAAGTAAGAAGAGATTAAGATGTAAAGTCATGACAGCAGATGGAAGTTTAATTGCAGTCTAACCTGTACTTTCACAATGAATCATTAAAAGGTAATTACATGAAGTCAAGGTACTGTCACTGTGTGTATAAGTATGCTTGTAAGGTATTTAAACTACCAGGAAGTAGTTTTCCTGGTAGTTTTCCAGCCTATCATCAAAGACTCTGACATACTGCAATGTTCTCAAGTTATGTTGTCTGACAATGTTCACCTGTACACCTAAATAGAAACGTATCAAATTATCATTCAACAGTTTCTCTTTTGCTTTGAGTTATAGGCCAGTGGTAAGGAGGAGGAAAAGAAAAGTGAGACAGAAGTGAGAAGGAATGAGGATTGAAGAGTGTGAGGATAAAAGGAAAAAGGGAGATCACATATGGAAATGTACACTGTATGTACATATATGTGATCGCAATATATGTCCATATTAAATATCCATATATAAAATGTGTTTGAACATGGCATCTTCTTATATGGATTCACACACTATATCTAACATATATTTCAAATACATGTGTCCTCCCCAGTGTTTTGAGTCACCAGCTGCCACTGTGATATACTTTTGTTGACCAGGTAGGGTGCTTATGTGTTAACATAGAAGGACAATATGTTATTTTCACATATGCACATACATATATAAGTTATACATATATTCAACATATATGGGCTACACATATATCACCATATCAGAAGTGGTGTATATATATTTGGTTCATGTATGTTCATATATTAGATTTCCATATGGATATTTTTTTAATATATAATTAGCAATGTCATCAATTTAATGAAATTGAGTGCCAATTTGCAATAAGCATTTATCTACTCATTGTTTTGCTATTATTATGATAATTTATTTTCACCTCTTATGGTGAGGTTTTTAGATAGGCTCACAAAGGGTAATTCATGTTTCTTAATTTTATCATGTCATTTAATTTCTAAATGTGCAAATGAATACACAAACAGTGTGCAAGTGTTTATTCCCCAGATCCTCACCGAGGTGGAGAGGCCGGGCACCACCCTCCTCTGCTTCAGGTTGGTCTCTCCATCCAGGTTGGCGGTCTCTATGTGACAAACCCCATTAGGGTCTGATGTGTGCAGCAGAAGGAGGTCTGCAGGGATGATCTCATTGCAAACCACCTTCACAAAGTCTCCCACTCTCACGTCCTTCCAGCGCCTCTCAACAAACTGCTGCTCCTTCCTGGGATTAGAATTGTCAGTTATCAATAAACAGTCATTATAGATTATTTTCTAAGGACTCAGGTGTTTCTGGGCAGCTCTTATATTGATTTTGGTTGCAGTGCAACATTGGCACTGAGGGTATCTTTTTGTTGGTGATCTTACTGTATTTTTATTTAATCAAATTAAAAATCGACTCACTTGTCATAAGCAAAAATTCACCCAAATGCAGCACCTATACGAGTTTGGGAATAAACAGCACGACTAAATGAAAAATCAATGCTGTTGTTCTTGGACCGGGACCCAGATTTGTTTTAAGCTACAGACCAAAGAGACGGAGCGGAGCATTAAAAGGAAGAGAGGCTGTGCAGCATCGTTTCTCTGCATGCCCCGAGGTTTTTCTGGCTCTGTGTTCTCTGGCTTCCCATGTGCTTTACTGTATGAACCTGCATGTCAAGTGCTGGCTAACTACCGCCAATGACAGAGAGCAGGAGGTATGCTGCCCTGCATGTAGGACCTGACTGGGTGGCTTTTGAACCCCTACACACATAATACCACACCTAGACCCAAACAAAGCTGGGAGGAGGGTTTATGTATTTTTAGCATGTCTTTTGTGCTTAAGTTATATTCGCAATGTTGAACAAGCGTGTCAGGTAAAAGCTTCAGGTATGTCCATTTGTCAAAGAGAAGTGGTCATCAGCTTGGTTTTAATCAAGCTTAGTCATTATCATCCTGGGCAGGATCAGGATGTTTTAATGCATTGCAGTGATCCATAATGTTCTCCCAAACTGTTTTGCAGATCTCACATGGAGTCACAACAGCCCCATGCCAAACAATTTGGCTGTCTGTCTAATCATCTACCACCCTCATCAAATCATTAACTTGCGATTGTCCTAAATTAAGCACATTTCTGATCTTCAAAGCGATAGATAGAAAGTAATTGCACGCTCTCGTGAATTTGGCTCCGTTCCAAATGGGCTACCTGATGTCTCTTTGTGATAATGTCTCCAAATATTTATCATTTTTTGCAGAGATAACAATTCCTCAGAGATAAAGTAGCACTTAACTGGTACACTGATAATATAAACTGCTCTAGCGGGCTAGCACATTCCCTGAACTGATCCTTGGGGGAGTCAGGAGCTGGAAAGACTATGATGTAATGGACTACAGTATAATGCAATGGACCTGTAATGACCAAAAGGCGTAATCCTCAACATTACTGTTTTTTAAGACACTGTAGATACATACAATAACCTATTTCGTTTGATGATAACATGAATCACATTCATATTCAGATTGAAATGAATCACCGAACTGGTTTACCTATAATTTGGAATGCATAGATGATAAAACAAGGTGTGTTTAACAGTACAAAAGCTGTTGAATATGAATTGTTTTTGCACAGTCAGCATGAACAACAGCTGGAAATACTTGTATCACAGTAGTTGCGTGTAAGTGGATTGACAGGACTGTGATTTAGATTGAGAAGATGAGGCACGTCATTACTTCCATCACTTTGAAGTGTGTGTGTTGGGGGGGAGTGTAGCTGCTCAGTTAAACCTAAATCCTCACTCATCTGACTGCATTCCTTGTTATAAAAGGAATGCGTCAAAAGCAAAGGTGGGTTCAGTGACACCTGTAAGTGCTGTCAGGACTTACAGGTGTGTTTTCTCATCTGAGTCAAAAAAGGATGCGTGTGTGTAAATGATATTTTCCACCTGTGCCTGTGCCTGTGTAAAAATAAGACGCTTTGCTGGTGACGTCTGTATCTGCACTGCCGGTGACGTCATGTGCCTCAGTGTGCCTGTGCATGGTTGTCGGTACACTGGGTAAGATGTAAAATATTTCTCTGGGAAGTGCTGCGTGTGGAGTCCTGAAAACTCTTCTTGAGCTTCCTCTGGAAACATTTGTACACTTCAAAGAAATCCTGGCCAATCGATTGCACCGACTGATCCATTTTAAACTGTTCTAATCTGTACAAGGCCAGAAAGATGAAGAAATGTTAGCTTCTGCACCCCCATTCAGCGAGCCATGAGGGGACCCATGAGAGCCCGCGAACAGTGACTCAACTGCTGTTTATTTCATTGCGCGAGGCTGAGACGACTAGTGTTTGCTAACAGGCCCACAGGGACTGGCGTGTTCGCCTAAGTGTCCACTGCTGTGTCCACTGTTGTGTCTGGAGTCTGTACTTGAGGCCACCTGGACCTTAACTCCATACACACACACACACACACACACATGCACGCACACATACACACACGCACATGCACACACACTCGTCCCCCCCAGCTGAGGCTGCACTTCCTAGCCTCCCTGCTGACTCTTCCTGGGAAATGTGAGATGGAGCAGCTGCTCATAATGATAATACAACCCTTACTCAGGTTGGGCCTTCAGTGTAGAGAGCATCATGTAATATCCTCCTCCATCGTCTCATATGCAAAGGACATATGCACATTCCATCCCTCTCTCAGCGCACTCCAAAAATCCCAATAATGAAAGGCTTGAAAATGACAGTGTTTTGCTCTTTTGTGAATTATTCATTTTTCACCAGTAATTCAAAACTGCATAACTGCTAACCTCACTGTCTTCGCTGACGCAACACTCAGATGAGGATTTCATCAAATGTGCACAATGCGATGGATGCAAGATATTGTTGTGAGGCTCTTCAAAAGAAGAATAATCTCCCACACATTTTCTATTTCTAGGTCAAAAATTCCCATGGGGTGCTGAAACGCAGAGGAAGTAAAACACACACACGCGCGCGCGCGCACAAGCCGCGCACGCACACTCACATGTAGTGCACCATCGTGCAAACGTACACATTCGCACAGACATCAACATGCTGGGGGAGAAGAGCCACACATGTGCAGTCACGCACACACACACACACACACACACACACACACACACACAAATGCACAAACACAAATGTAGAAGTGCCAGTAATGCATCATTATCAGTGTTTCCTTTGGTCTTACAATAAATGCCTGCACATCACATGTAGGTACAGCACAGCATATCTGTGCACAACGAGGAGCCTTCCTGGGGAATTCAGAGTTGCTGTTAAGGTCAGTGATATTCAGCTGACAGTGCAAAAGCATCACTGTGTCTTCAGCAGGACGGTCATCAATATTGATGATGATTGGAGACCAGATACAGCACTGGATTTTGGATTTATCATAATATCGTGAGGTGGTGGTATTTTCCTGGTTTTAAAAGCTGCATCACAGTAAAGGAATGCAATTTTCTGAACCTATTAGACTGTTGTAGCTTCTCTGTTATTCGCCTCTACCTGCTTGGTTATCATATCCCCATTACTAATGATTCTTTATCAAAAATCTCTTTTGCATGAATATATTATGAAAGCACCAATAGTCATCCCTGTTACAATATCTACATTGAGGAATTTGGTCAAAGTTATTGTGATATTTGACTGTGTCCATGTCGCCCAGCCCTGCCATCAGTTACCTGTGGTAGATGAAGCACGGCATGTTGTTGAGCTTCTTGTCGGACTGGTACCGCCTGAAGTCCTCCCAGCCGTCCTTCAGGGCGGTTAGAGCCAGGATGATGCAGATGGGGATCAGGGCTACCTCGGGCTGAAAGGCGTTCACCACGGGAACAAAGTTCAGGATGGCCAGGCCTAAAAAGTAGATGTTGGCCAAGCGGTGGAACTGCTCGAAGAGGTTCATGGGGATGAAGAAGAGAGGAGTGTACTTTGTGGTTTTGATGGCATTGCCGGGGAAGTAGCGGTTGGGCTGCTTCTTCTTGTCCAGGCCTTCGTAGGGCAGATTGGACACCAGGTTCCGGATGTCCCTCTCCCTCGCCCTCTGACCTCTCAGAGCATCCCTCACCAGGGCCAGAGGGCTGCTCCACCCCATGGCTGATCCAGATATTTCTTTTCCTCTTGTCACCAACTTTTTCTTCCCATCTTCTTTGATGCTCTGTCTTGCTCTCGATGCCCTCGTTCTCTGTGAGTCTCCTTAAGCCACTGCTCGCTCCTCCTGGGATTGTCTGTGAGGCCTAAAGCCAGGTCTGAGCACATGACTACACACATACCCTGCCTCTTAAGTCCGCCCCTTTCATTGACAGGCGTGCTTTCTAAAGTTCTTTGCATTCCTCACCACGTCGATGTTCAACTCTGACAGAGAGGGGAAATAAGGCAGCTGGGAAACTTATGGGGGCCTTTTGTGCTCCAGTGACCCAGTTGATTTCAGGATCACCGTCAATAAGTAATTGGAAAGATCCTATCTCGTTTCAACACAGTTACTGAGCCAGTAGCATTTCTGCTTTCATGTTTCCGTCTCTTAAAAATAGTCCTTCACATTGCAGGAAAATGAGTCAGTGAACGTGTGCAGTGAGTGTTCTCGTTAGTGGTTTACATGATCACGTTGTCCTTGGACAGAAGAAAGAACAAGAACAAAATAATTTATTGGTGTAAGCAATGCAGCATCTTTAAATGTGCTGACGTCTTATATCTGAAAGGAGGCAATGGGATGATTTGAATTTGAATTGACAAGCCATACGGGAAAACCTTTACAAACAGTGTGAACAAATACAGGCTGTGCTTGTGGAGTGGGAATATTTAACATTCCACTCTGGCTTATGGAGAGAGTACAGTCCACTGTGTAAATGCCCGCCATTCTTCTTCTTAACAATATCAAACTTTATTGATCCCTGGAGGGAAAATTCAATGGCCCTGCCTGGTAATGATTTTTGCTCAGTGACACTTCAGCATGCAGATGCTTGCTGACAGAGACGCCTCAACCCGGCTCTTCTGGTTACAGGTTGGTCTCTCCAACACCCCCTTAGATTTGGAAAAGCAAGGTGAGTGAGGCCAAAAAGTGTTAAAAATAGAGATATGTCTGTAGCTTCTCAACACTGATCACACCAGTTAGCTGCTACCAGTTAACCGTTCAGCACAAGCTGGGGCAAATTAATTGTTTGGGCCGAAATCTTAGGTCTGTGTTTGGGTGTGTGCATGTGTGTGAGTGTGTTACTTTTATGTATTGTGGACTACAACAACAGATGGCATGCATGTAGGATGCCTTCCACTTCCTCATGTTGACATATGTTGTCTTTTCCAGAGCAGGCTGCCGAACCTGTTTAAACAGGGCAGAATCACATAGTTGATAACTCAGGTTTAGAGTGATTCAGACACATGTAAGGGCGTGGAAGTGAATGGATGTGCAAATGGTAAACAGCTTATTGAGTCCTCATTTGAATATCAGTTTTTCTTTGTTTTGCATAAAGATGGAGATCAAGACAGTATTGGCCACACTGGTTTTTACTCAAATCCTCTGTATGGTTGGTAATTAACGCTCAAAAATATGAATTATTTCCCATTTTGTCCTTGGCAACAGCTGACAGTAGCGAGCTCGCATCTCCTGGGCAGCACGGCATGTTTTTCCATCGCATACGTGAAGCAGGGGAGTGGCGTGACGTGTGTGTGTGTGTGTGTGTGTGTGTGTGCCAGAGTCACTCTCTCTCACTGTCCCAGTCAGCTCTGGCTGGGCTCGGC
>OMKZ01001686.1:0-13812 GCA_900302535.1 Neoniphon sammara | reverse complement strand
ACCAGTGGGCATAAAATTTCAACCAATAAAACTTTTGCAAATTTTTGACCCGTCCCACCCTTTTAGCCGTGCCAAACCACACACACACCTTGAGGTGGAAGTGCAGTACGATAATCATTTCACCGTCACAGGGCTGGAAGATGGAGTGTTTGATGTTGTTGTAGAGGATGTCGACTTTGTCGCCACGGACCGACGTGAACCGGAAACCTGGCCGGGGAGACGAGGGAGAGTTTTCGGTTACTGCGGTTACTAAAAACAGCACCCAGTTTCAGGCATCTAACTGCAGCCACAACTTTATGTTTAGATCAATTTATCAACTCTTGACTTCTTGTTCCATTTCTGATCTGTTCTTAGTTTGCTGTGATTAATCTGAAGTCCATGGACATTTAAAACATGAATGGACATTACATTTATACATAAAATAAAGAACAACATCAACCTGTTGAAGCAGCAGTTAAGAGGAGTTATTCTTTGTCTGAGGCTCAATAACTTTCATGTTTTCCATCACACAACCATAAATGATGTCCTCAAATTGAAAGTGTTGTACCTTAAATCTGCATCAGCATCAAAAATTCAGTAACAACAAAATATATACAAAAGTGTAGATAAAAGCCTTTAATGTTGCTACTGCTGCTGGCTTAGTCTGACAAAACGAGCACGCTGTTTGAGCAACTGTGTCGATAAAATTCCATGAGAAATATTCATTACAATGGAGAAGCTGTATGTCGTTTGAAATGTAAGGATGTTCTTCTACAAGATTCTGCTGTTCAATTTCACACCCGTTGAATATTTTTAGTGCGAAATGCTTTGCTTTGACTAGACAGCACGCTCCCATTTTAAGCAATTGTTAAAAGAAAATGAAGAGAGGAAAAAAGTCCTGTGTTAAACATTTCAAATAAATCACACAAAACTAACATTAATTTTCACAGCTCATTTTTTTCCTTGAACTGGCTAATTAAACTGAGCAAATTCCCTTTTCTCCTTTGTTTTCGGACTTTGTTCTGCAGCTGACCATGACATCTGACCTCCCTGTGGACACTCTGAAGACATTAGCGTCCCTCACCGTTGGTGTGTGCCTCCAGCGAGCCCTGCATCCTCTTCTGGGCGATGTTGGGTCGGATGTAGAGGTCTTTGAGCTTGGGGTTGCTGCGGTTGAGGTTGATGACCAGCGAGTCCTGCTTGACGATGCCCTCCTTCTCCTTCTCCTCCGCCTCTCGCGTCTTGTAGCGCTTCTGTACCTCCTTGATGATGCGGAAAGCGTTCTGCAGGTTGGTGGAGGGCACCGACGTGTCGCCGGGGGCCTTCAGGTTGGACGCCCGGTACGTGCTGAGGGGGAGGAGGGGAGTCGAGGGAGATGACATTCAGCAAGGGGGGGGAAAAAAAAGACAAAAAATATAACTTTCAGTGCTATATACCAACTGTTCACACTCACATTTCTTTGACAAATGTGGCGTCGGGGTTGGGGAAGATGTTTCCCTCGTGGCGTCCCAAGGAGCTGCCGGGGACGTAGAAGTTGATCCTCAGGTAGGTGTAGTCGCCCTCTACGGACATACTGATGTTCTGGACAGGACAGGGGAAGACGGGAAAGAAAAAAATTGAGAAAATGTGAGAAAAGAGAAAAAGAAAACATTTTAAAAAGAAAACACCTGAATGTAAATATTTGCTTGTATCAGGTTAAGGCTGGGTTTCGTCTATTATCCATAACGTCTCTTGCACTGATTGTGCAAAACAAGCATGTGGGCAGCTACAAAAGACAATTTACATGTAAAAATTTATACATTGAACAAACTTGCTCTAATAATTTCGATTTCACCATTTTAACTCATGCTACTTTTTAAAATATATGAAAAAACAATGTCACTAAAAGAGAGTGCTTTCTTTACTCATGTTGTTTTGATTTATTTTTTAATAAATTGTGGCCTGTAAAGTCCTTTGAGACTAAACAGTGACTTAAGGACTATAAATAAACTTGATTATTCTTTGTTTTTATACATTGTTACAAGGGCTTTTATCTGCAGCTGTTCTTTGAAAGCTGCTTTCTAATCCAAGTCTCCCTTAGAAGAGAAAGTTAAAACATTAAGTGAATTAATTTCCAAATGGCACCAAGTAACTGGAAGCCAGTGACACGGCGAGCATCTGGTCGACCTGAACGTACCTTGATGGTGGCGATGTGGAAAGGTGTGGCGATGCCGAAGACGGGCATGACGACGGTCTCGTATTTCTTGTCGATGAAGATCTTCATGTCCCTGATGTCTTTTTCTCTGGGCATCTGGGACACGTTCTTGTAGGAGACGTTCGATTTTCTGGCCCTGAGGCGAAAAAAGAGGGAGACGGAGGGAGTGAAAAATGATTAATGATCAGATCAACTTCATTACATGTTGGAAAATGAGGCTCGGCTGCTTGCTGAACCCTTCAGGTTTCATTTATTAAATGTTTGGCCATGTATTCAATCATTTACATGTATAAAAATAATGATGAAGCACAATGGAACAGGTCTGGGTCAACAGTGTGTCTGGTAGTGCTGAAAAGATTAGCCGATTAATCATTTCGCCGAATAATTCATAATTTCAATAATCAAGTAACTGTCCTCTCAGACTCTCCTCTCAGACTCACTTCTGAATCTGCTGCTCTCCTTTCTGCTCCGTCAGGCGTCGCCTGGCCTCCTCGTTCACCTGACTGGCCAACTCCTTCTGATGAGCCCGCCTCTTCTCCTCCGCCGTCATCTCATTCTGAACAAAAGAACAAAAACCAAACGTAGGTGTGTTGCCATTTAAGATATATAAGACATTTAAGATACAAAAGGATAGAAAAACAACCATGAGCATTAGAGGTGCACATTTATTCACTCTGATGCTTATTAACCTGCCCAATTCAACTGCTTCATTCTGCTAAAAGAAAGAAAATTTTAACTTGGGCTAAATTGAGAAAGTAATGCTTTAAATTGTTGATTAGAAATGTTTTGAATCAAATCATTCCCAACGCATTAAAAATGCCTGATGTAGTGTTCATTTAACAGATATTAAATATATATGATATAAAAAAAATGTTTTAATGGATTTTGGCTGAAAGTGCTGAATCAAACTGTTGACTCAAATTGTGGTTTATAAACTTGAATTGAATGATTAAAAAAATTTCAAATCAAATCTAGTGAATCGTGCATCAAACTGAACCTCTGTTGAGCCGATGACTTACAGCCCTATGATGCACTGACAACACACACATGCATCGCATGGTGGACAGAAACACATGGACACACACAAAAACAGAGATTTTCACAAGGTTTTTAGAGAGGAAAAGTTCTCTCAAACATTTCCCTGACAACGTGGCTGGTAGAGACACACTGACACTCACAATCTTAACTTCTGCTAACTTTTACTGCTCTAACACACACACACACACACACACACACACTTACCCTGGTTCTGTCTGCCAGAAGAGCTGCCCCACGCGCTCCTTTGCCCAGAAGCTCCTCAGCATCATCTGCATCTTCCTCCTCATCATCTTCATCGTCGTTCTTAAAAGCAAAAACAAACACAGTGATGTCATTCCATGTTACGCCAGTCAAACCACACGCAGACGCCAAAATGACCATTTGGACTCATTTTAATTGTTTCAAAACATTAAAAAAAACAAATCATAACCCAAACTGAGGATGTCAAAATCAATTCGGACACTTTTAAATCCATTTTGGACTTCATGATGTAAAGAATACAAAAAACAAACTACTCATTGCACGGGCGAGAGTTGACACAAACAAAACAACAATCTTGATACTTATCATGTCAAAATAAATCACAGAAAACATCAAACTACACAAGACGGAAAGCAAAGGCTCTCACCTTCAGGAATATTCCCACATTCTTGATCTTTTTCTTGACTGGTGTGAGTATTGTGGCGGCTTCCTCCTGTCACACACACACACACACACACACACATTTCAGTGCGTCTAGTACAGCTGCACTTGTTTCAATTGACGCTGGAAATGACTCAAAAGTAACAAAACACTTAGCAGAGTCAAACAAACATGATGTGTGAAAACTGGCTCATACTGTGGACATCAGCATCATCACTTAAGTAACTTCTTTAAACTTTAACATGAAGACATTTTCTTAATGAGGCTGTTACTTGCTCTCTTATTTTCTTATGTCAGATTTTACTTTGCTTTAATCCTTGTTTTTTAGTATTTCCTATTCTACCTTTTATTCCTGTTTTGTTTTTCGGTTGTCTTGCATTTTGGTGATTTTTAAACAGTTTGTAACCCTGTTTTGAGAACTATTGTAAATAAAAGTTGATTTTACTTCTAAACCAAACAAAACCATACTCTCACATTCATATATGCACACAGCACAAGCACAGGATTCAGACACGCGCTGCTGAAGAGTCAAAGTGCCTTGCTCGGTGGCACCTCGGCAGTCAAAGTTTGTCTTACCTCATTGATCTGTACTGTGTCTCCGATAAACAAGGCGTATTTCTTCTGCTCCTCCTTCTTCCCCTCTTTATTGACCAGGTCAGAGAAACCCAGACTGATACTCAACACCATGCCTGATGGACACACACATCAACTTCGGTTACAACTGTCCACTATAAGGGACATTTTCTTGAAAATTTAAAACGGATAACCCCTTTCCTTAATTCAATAACAAAACCGTCAAACAATTAAGCAAATGTCTATTTTTACACCAACAACCAGTGTCAATTTTGGTACAAATTTAAATTCCCTTAACAGCATAATGCAAGTCCAAACAGCATTATTGAACAGAATTCTAAATTATTTAATTAAATTAGCATTAACAAAATAATTCTAATTTATTGGCAATTTAATTTTACCGTTAAAGCGAATACAAAAACTAGGTATTGTTCTCACCTTTTTTCAGTTTGTACTGGTTTTTACCGTTCAGAACCAAAGAGCCCTCTCTGAACTCAATTCCCATGGCAAAACTACAAAAAGAAAAATGCAAAAAGACGATATGAGACAAGAGTGTGTGAACGTGTGTGAGTAGCGTAGCGATTGCGTGTGCATTTTACCCGAGGTTTTTGGTGAGCTTGGCGACCAGGTCTGGCTTCTCTTTCTTGACGTAGTCCAGAATGGCGCTGTAGGCGTCGCAGATCTTCACCCCTGTGAACGACATGGGAACTGGTTATACACACGCAGATGTTCAACACGGTTTAAGAGCATTTCATGTAGTAGGGTGTCAAAAGGCATCAGAAAGTTACACTTATTGATTTTTGAGACTTAAGACCGGAGGATTCATTTTAAAGGGATGGTAAACCCATTTTAAAACAAGGATTTTCTTATCTAATATTATTCCTCAGTACTACCTTCATCATCCACCAAGATCTGAGAGCTCCTAAAAGTCAATAACTGTAATAAAATGGAGTTTTAGGTGCTGCATTTTCTACAGTAATCCATTCCAGTAGGGACGGTGTGCTTTAGTTCCCTTTGTAGGGCTAACATGGCTGTATAGCTTTCTTGCTTAAAACTTCCACTTTGGAGGCTTGTAGCAGTAAAGTTGATGTGAAAAAGTCCATGACTGACACCATCGCTAAAAGGCTCCATATTAGATTGAAGCACTTTGCTAGCCCTCGCCTCTTCTGATAGAATGTTATATTGGTAAAATAATCCTCAGTAAAACGGTGGATTCATATCCAGGAGCAGCACAAAATCTGCGTGCCATGCCAACAAGCTAACAGTTACTGTTACTGCTGTTACTGTTACTGTTTGTTGAGCTTAATGGAGGATAATAGGTGCAGCTGAAGAGTCAATCAAGCAGGTGCAGGAGGAGTAAAAGCTGAGCTTTGTTCTGATTGGATCACCCCACTCTTACTTGTCTGATAGGCCTCGCTCTTTATTGAACAGACTTCGGATTCTTGTAGTTTCATGAGATTTTCCACACCCAATGATGACAATAAAAACTGTCATTTTAATGAAAAATCCCATATTTTAGCTTAAAGCCGACGCTCCCAACCCACCGTGTTTGAGCTGCTTGAGCAGCTCCTCCTCCACCTGCAGCAGGAAGTTGTAGTTGTCCTGCATTTCCTGTGGCGGGTCCACCATCAGGGTGCGCACCAGATTGGAGCAGTACGATTTGTAGCGGATCCCCATGGCACATGTGATGGCACCGAAGTGCATGTGGTTCTTATCGCTGGTGAGGAGACGGCAGATTGTCAGGTCAAATAATGACAGTGGGTCTGTCTCGTTGGAAAGGAAGCTTCCTAGTCAGGGAGCATTTTAAGAAAAATGGCTGCTTAGGAATGTCACATTACTGTAGGAAGTAAAGCAGAATCATATGGTCAAACAAAAATATTCTATTACTATTATTTTGACAGATTTCAAATGCATGTTTTAGCATATTTTAGTGGGAAAGCTAACTTTAATATTTTCAATATTTAATATTTATTTATTATAATATCGTATGTTTTTTTCTGTATCAAGTTTCAAAACATCACACTTGGTTATCTCTGCACGGAGGAGGAAATCTACCTGACGACGCTGAACTTGAGGCTGTAGTTCCCTCCGCTCTGGATGATGGGGGGGTAACACATCTCCACTGTGGAGGGGTCGGCGCCGCCAAGGTACTTCTTCTCCTCTATCGCCTTCTCCACCGACTCCGCCAGCTTACTGTGGCGTACTTTCTGTTGGGAAGGAAAAAGGACGACAATACAGGGTGAGGGATCAGTTGCAACATACACCATTTCCATTTTATCATCTAATGTCACTATTTTATAAGCAGAGGGTTTGGTTAGCCAATAACATCGATAAAAATCTGTTGTTTTATTTTCATGGCAGCATGAAAACTGCAAGAAAGAATTTTTAGGTGGGTGTCCCATTTTGGAAAAACACACCATCTGTCATATGTGTTAAATGCTGAGAGCAAATGGATGCATGTCAGAAAGTGATGTAAGAGCTGTGATTCATGATGTACTTTGGTCAAAAAAATTATTATATGTAAAGTAGGGGTGTGCCATCTTAGGGACCTCACGATTCGATTCAATTACGATTCAGGGTGCTACGATTTGATTATTAAATGATTGTAACGATTATTATGA
The DNA here is from genome assembly GCA_900302535.1 of Neoniphon sammara. Lineage (NCBI taxonomy): Eukaryota > Metazoa > Chordata > Actinopteri > Holocentriformes > Holocentridae > Neoniphon > Neoniphon sammara. Next base: position 6,765 of record OMKZ01001686.1, on the reverse strand, counting down.
TTATAATGATATCACGATTATCGATGCATCTTTTTCCCCATACAGTATTTCTTTTAAACACGGTATATTAGTCAGCATCCATTAATTAAAGTAAACAAACAAATTTACCTCTATTATCTTTTATTTATATCAGACCAAACAATCCAACACATTTCCCACAACAAAAAGCTGCTCTTATTACATAAAGTGTAATACATAAAGTGCCTTTAGAAATAAGATTTCTTTTAACCAAAATTCTCTGCTGTTTTCACAGATGTCTGTACTGGCAGGATTGATACAAAACAAATAGCTTATTCTGCATATTCAGTAATAGAAAATAAAGACCTCCAAACAAAATACTTAAAAGTAAAACTTTTATCCCAAAATCCCCAGCCTTTTTCAGAGATTTCAGTACTAGCAAGTTTAATACAAAACAAATAGCTCCTCCTCCTCACCTCGTCTGCGTCCACGATCTCCATGACCCGCTCCTTGAAGAACTTGGAGTAAACCTCGCTAGTGACGGCCGCTGCCTTCTTCATCAGAGCCAGCTCGCCGTCCTCCTTTACTGCCATCGTGTAGGCGACCACGGCGCTGATGTCCACCTGCAGGGACGGGACAGAGGATAGAAAGGTGATGGAGGAGAAACATGGACAGTGTGAGGGAGAGGTCAGAAAGGGAGAAAGCAATGCAAGACAGAAAGCTGCTGAGGATTTTGATTGGGCAACATCCAGAGTTACCTCTCTATGTCAAAGGTAAAATTCCCTGACGTTTCCATGACTAAAATGTTGAATTTCCATGACTTATAGAAACCGAAAATGATGCCTTGTGCCTCTGATGTTTTTATTAAAGTTAATTATTTAGCTGGGCAAGTGAACGCATCACGAGCACATTCAGTGAATAGTGACTTACTGATTTTTTTTTTTAATTGAGGCTGACAAAAATCCCATGATATTCCATGACTTGTCCCTAGAATTTATTAAATTCCCTGACTTTCCCTGTCTGGAATAAACTTTCCAAAAATTCCGTTACCCCTGGGAAGCCTGAACATCTGTGAGTCTTACAAATACGTCCATCATCACTATCAGGCGAAGTGGAGTTTTAATTTACGTCTCACCTTCTCCAGTCCCTCGGCGGTGATTGTGTCGTTCCAGCTCTTCATGTACTCGCCAGGGAATTTGTCCTTGCTGAAGATCCCAACTGTTTTCCCTTCTCTGCTGCCTCTGATGGCCTCGATCATCTTGTCAAAGTTAGCCTTGTTGCTTTCATTCTGGGAGACGCGGGCCAGAGGAAGCATATCAGCGTCAGTGTGAATATCAGCTTACTTTCAATAAAATCAGATTCCTGTGCATTTGAATTGCAATACAGTATAGAAAGATTATTCAATATTTTAGATTTTTCAGAATTTTTCATTTTCTTTTTCCAAAAACTGATATGTGCGAGTGCGACTAAGATCGCTTATGTTTGAATAAAGGGGAAAGTTTTTTTTTTTTTTATTTATAGACCTGAAACTGGGCTCAGCCAGCACCAGAATATCATGTTCAAGAGTAACTGCTTCAATAAGACAACTGCAGTCTCTTGCCATTTGGGAACTTAAGTAGTTCATATTGTGATGTACTTATTTTGCATAATTGCGTGGCTTGTCACACAGTTATGCAGGATTTTGCCTATGCGGTCCATGTTACACAAGCACATCACTCTGTGTACCTACACATCTGTACAATGGTTACCTTTTCTCTGGTGAGCAAGGTGATGGGCGGGACTCCGTTGGCGTTCTCATTGCCTTTGGTTATGGCCACCTGTTTGAGGAACTCCACCTTCTTCTTGCTGGCCAGAAAGATGATCTTGTTCTCACAAAAAACCATGATGGTGTCCGTCAGCTCGTAGCCAAACAGCCAGGTCTGAAGACACATTTATAAAATAGAAAAATTACAACATGGACAGAAATATACACCTCTGACTAAATCGGGATGGTGTGGTACATTTATACAATCAATGATATGGATGTAAAGTTTCATAAGTTTCACCCACAGAATCAGATTTATGACACTACAGGCAGACAAAGAGAGCAAGAGACTAGCCTTGAAGCTCATCTCCACAAGACAGACAACATTCAGATCTTTAAAATACATCATCTATCAGTCAGTCAAAGTCGTGTTGTCGTCATGACCAAAGAAGATATCTGGACATATCTGAGCTCTGGGATTCTTGTATGCATTTTCCCCCCATGACTGCAGTTTACATATTTACTGTGTCGCCATGCAAGTAGTCAATACATCTCTGCATCAACAGCGCCACAATGCATCCCAGTAAAATTTACTGTCCTTGGCACATGAAGTGATTCTGGTCTCTTTCTGACAGGACGCTGCAGTTCCCTGCCCTTTTCCTGATGACATCATCCACTCCCTGAACATAAGGCGGCCTGTGCTTGAGTGATATAATCATGCAGCTTCATGCTGTACCTGTAAGGCTGTGGACTTGGCATACACAATTTCCTCGTCCACTCCAACAGACACCACGATGGCATCCACTTTGCCAAACTCATCTTCTCCTTTCTGTGAACACAAAGATGGAGGGAAAAGAGTTAAGTTACCTTACAATTCAATGTGATGCATATTATAATTGCATGCTATTTGTTATTGACCTAATCCATAGTAGTTTATTGGGGGAAAAATGCCAGGGAAAGACTGCTAGTTTCAGCTGGTCATAATGGTGTTTGTGGTGGGTGAAGGCAGGTGTATACATGTGTGTTATAAGCCAGTTCTCAGTTAAGCATCAGTGATGGTGTGTGTAAAGTTCAGCCTGCCATCAGCAACATCAACACCTGATGCTGAATTAACTTGCAGCACATCAATGCGTCTGCAAGTTTCATCAAGTTGAATTTGAGACTTTTTAAATGCCAGGTAGAATGAAATACAGCAGTAATTTCATAAGAAAGTGAAAGCTGCAGATTATCAGATGTTATAACGTTGGGTCTGCATGACTGGGCTGAATTATCAACGCAAGGCACCATAACATTACCACTACGGCCTGAGACTGAAGAGTTACAAATCTACATTTCTTTTACGCATTGCTTCGACTTGAGAAAAAAATAAACTGAACTAATTAAGAGATTTTTCCACGACCCACACTACATGCTTGGGAAGCTGGCGTTATTCTGAGGCTAGCCAACTTGCTAGTTGCTATAAAGTAGCAAGAAAAGTGGAAGCAACTAGACTGATAATAAACACATTAAGTTATTAGGCATGTCAAGAAATCAAGTGTGTATGAGAAAAAAATATAGTTTTATGTCAGCTTGCATACGAATTATTTGTTACCCCGCAAAACTGTTTACTACACAATTACTTGGCTATTGAGATAGCTTGGTAGTAAACTAGCTAACAAGCTAGCTAGCGTGGTGGATGAGATAAGGCTGCCTGATGCTGTGTGCTAACATGAGGTGGCTAACAGTCTCTCCGCTCAGTTTAGCCAGCCAGCTAGCTAGCTAGCTACAACGTTACTAGCGTTATGAAATGCAAATTATCCCCTTTCAAAACGAGTTAACTGTAAATTGTGTCTACGTGCAAATGCCGAGTAATAAACAACTGATATGAATGTGCAGGTTGAGGCCTTCCGCTTGTAGCTTGTTGGAGACACAGGCTGGAAACATCACCACTCACGCTGAAAACAAAGTCAACACGCACGTCAAAAACGCGGCTAGCGGCCAGCAGCCCCCAGCCACTTTTCTGGGTGTTTTAGCAAAGAACAGTAGATGCCTTTACCCAGTTACACGCTTCAAATCGCTTCCTTTACCTTCCAGTTGCCGTATAATCTCTTGATCCGGCGGTAGTACGCTTCCTTGTCCAAGTTTACCGCCATAGCGACTGCTGTGCACCTTCAAACTCCAGCTCCCGGCTTCGTAGCAGGCCGGATGAGTGTCAACTAAACGCTGTTTCCACGCCTTGGCTTCAGATGCCGCTGAGAGATGCTGTTTCCCTTGTAATTTCACTATAAAGGCCAATCTATAGCACGCAGATAAAACATGTAAACAAACAGACGAACCACGCAACAAACAAACCCCCACGTTAAAATACGTACATTAATTAAAATCTAATATAATTTATAATACACAAACAATGCGTTTGTTCCCCCACACTGCCACGCACAAACCAAATCAGTTATAATTAATTCCCCTGGTGGGTTACCCCTCCTTCCTTCCTCCTGTGCTTTCTTCCCTTCCTCCCCCTTCGTGTTTTCACTTCTCTGCCCGCTTCGCTTTCACAGGGCCGTATGTTTTTATTATTAAAAAGATGCCATATTATAATGTCTTTGTATGTATATAAATGTCTACTCGGGTCTTGATGTTAAAATATTTTACAAAAATAATAAAAGCAATAAAGATTTAAGCGTGTGGCTCGTCAATTTCCACCTTTTTTTTTAGGTTTTACTATGCAATTAATGGATTACATTTGCTGCGTATTTAATATTTTTATGGCGCTGAAACGGCGTGAAACAGCGCCCCCTCTCTTGTTGACCACGCTGCTTTTTCCCGCCATGGTGGTCTTTTCCCGCCATCGTCATCACTTCAAAATTCCTCCTCCCGACGTCACTCTCGCGATACAAAATGCATCGAGAGCATCAGTTGAAACCTCAACAGCATTTTCACATTATTTTTGAAGGCAAAATAAACAGAAACTCCTCACCAAATGTATATTAAAACATAAAGTATTTTATTTCACCGTTAAAAACATTTCCAGGTTATCTACAACAAACCAGACCCATCAGTCCATTATTTTCCTTTATTGAGATCTAAATCCCAGTGGTAACAGTTTTGTAAGCGACCTCTCTCCTCAGTCTCATGATGAAAACTTATGTTAAAAATGAAAGCTGTATATTCCCTTTCCCCTACAGTAGTGTTGCCACAGCTGGTGTGAACATTTTATTTCCAATGTCATGTTTTTGCCAACATTTTCACCAAAATGTCCTCACAAAACAAAACAGAAAAAGTCCTTGCAGATATCTGCGGCGTTTAAAAAGCTCTTATGTTGTAGGGTATAGTAACAGGAGTTGAGCACAAGGTAGAGCAGATTTGTTAAAAAAATTATGTATGTATATACACACATGATTTTTGTTTGTCAAGGGGCTGCAGAGGCTGAGGAAACCTGAATTTTAGGAGCCACTATCATCTCTGAAACATAACAGTACCTCCATATGATAGTTGATTACCTTCGAGAGCCAGTTTAAAAGCATTCAGCTGGTGTGTGGTGATCAATTAGACTCCTGTACCAACTGAAGCTTTACTTAGACTGTTTGTGCTTTGCCAAATTGTCACTCATTTCTAAAATATGCTGGCTGAATGGATAAATCTGGAACCCAAGTTACCACCAGCCATTAAACAACAAAGCACCCATAAATTACTGAAGCATGATTTAACATAAATCACTTGTTGACCTGGACTAAATTCACACTGATCACTCTTCAGTGGCAACAGTCGAGGCAAGGGCATGCACACATGGATGAGCTGCATTGATTACATCTGCAAAGATCACGATTCCCCACACATTTGTGTTTTTTTTTTCTCTTTCCCAAAACAATTAAAAACACAAAGTCCATATAAAATACTCTCATTATTTATCAAGTCCATAATTTAAATTCAAGATCGATGATGGGGAGCCTGGGCGCTCGTGTGAGGTTTGGAATCTGGAGTGGCAAAGCCGAGTTTTGTGTCATCTTCGATATTCATCCATCCATCTGGCTCTCAGCAGTCATTCTTCACATTTTTACCAGACAAAACAAAACAGTATTTGCAATTTAAATACTCTGAGTCCTTGCCATCTGCAAAAGTAAGGTAGTGCCAGGTTGTCAATCACCATAAAAGTATTGACTCTTTATATACTTTCCTGTGATTGTCTTATTTGTTTTGCCCTCGATGAGAAGCCCCATCCATCTCCAATATGAGCACAGTAAAACAAATCATATATGCAAATACTCTCGGACCGATATCTGCCAATCATTCACTCATTCATTCATCTTAACGGTTCATTCATGATTCCTTTCCATTTCTGTCCTTTTCCTCTATGTGCAGCACATTTCCATCAGATGTCTCCATTTCCTATGTGACAGTGGTGGAGTTCTGCCCTCGGATGGCACACCAGGCCATGAACACATCCCTGTGGAGAAGAAAAAAAACAAAAAAAACAACGTAAGTCATTCTTTACAGGTCGTGCTCAGTCTGTTGTGACTTCTGGGTAAGATGCACCTCGAAGTTCTCATCTGGATATGTGGGGGAATTTAAAGTGCTCGACTCACTGGTAATATCAGTTTGTTTTGCTGCATCACAGAAAGAGGCATTATCAATTGTTGTGGAACTATTTCCTGCCTAAGAGCACCTGCAAACGATCTATTTTCCCCAAATTTGCACTCATTCTCACTGTACGGACCAAAATGAACACAGGGTCAAATTTCCCAATCATTTCATAATTTAAACAGGTTAAAACAAACCATCACAAAAAACCTGTAAATCCTGTTGATAAGAGGAAAACCTAAATACTGTTGGACCGAGTTTTGGCATGTTGATATTATTTTTCTCCCAGATGCACACCTGCAGTGTGTGGCGACACACTCGTTGCTACAGTACTCCTTGTCCCAGTCTTTGCTCTCCACGGCGGGGTTGGTGCAGCCGGCACGGACGCAGATGTTGGGACTGGTGGTGGGGGTCACGCTCGGCCCGGGAGCCACGTTCACCTCCACCTCCATCTGAGAGAGAGGAGGAGGAACGGAGACTTACATTTAAGGAAACTCCTGAAACTC
>OMKZ01001670.1:8628-54821 GCA_900302535.1 Neoniphon sammara | reverse complement strand
ATTGAGGGAAAATAGGTCCCGGGGAAAATTTAGACCTTGGGAATATCGAACTTTGTGAACATTAGACCTTGGGAACATAAGGCTTAGGGAACATAGGTTCTTGGGAACGTAGATCGTTGGGAACATTGGACCTTTGGAACATAGGATCTTGGGAACATAAGACCTTGGGAACATAGAATCTTTGGAACTTAAGACCCTGGGAATATAGGACCTTGGGAACATAGATTCGCTCCCTTTTACTACATCTCTTTCCTGTATTTCTCTCACTTTTCTTGCACAAAACACATATCTGCATTTAAGACAGCAGCTTGCTTATTGTACAAAATTTCAGGAGGCTAGGCTCTACACCAATAACCAGAAACTAGGAGTAGGAAGGAGCCATCCCCTGCTGTAAACCTTTATAATGCAGAGCCCAGGAGAATTCACAGTGGAATAACACCAAGACAACTGCCCTGTCTTTCTCCTGTCTCTCTTACAGTCCTTCCTCCATGTTACACCCTCCCTCAACACCCCTCTCCATCCTCTCTCTATTTGTTTCCCTAACCACAGCTCCATAGCAACAGAACAGCCTCCACTAAGTGCTAGCTAAGAGGTTCATGTTCCCCGCTGTGCTCCAACCACAAACAATAACAGCCCAGATTGTTTGGCTGCCTCCATGACATTGAGTTTAATTGTAACTCTCCATGGAGGTGAGCTCAGGCATAGATGAGACCGTAAGAGGCAAAAAGTACCTTTAATTTGAAGGTTTCTGTATGATTACATGTGCCCTGATGTCATCGTGTCAAGTTAGCTGCTAGAATGGTAATTTTCGTAGTGAGGTGATGCGGTAGGCTACCACAGGGCAAGCGTGATATTGTTATAATTTCTGCTGAATGACACATTGCTGACACAGTAGCTTTTCACCTGTGGTTTTACTCCAGAGCAGTCGAGAGTAAATGAATCATTACCGTGTTTATTGGCAAGGCACATTTCTTCTACTTCTCTAGCGGCCAGCCTCTGTATGCACCATCTCAGTCCTGTGAGGTCTTTTGAGATATGTAATATTTCTGCTGCCTGCTCTACTGTAACTTCCCCCTTTCCCCCTTAAATGCAGGGGAAGCATAGCATTGAGATTGTCTCTGAAAACAGGACCTACTCAGGCATGAAAAGAGCTTACAACTGTTCCCCACTTTCCTGGTAGAGTAGGTTCTGTACAGCACATGACTTATACCAGACTTTGTTCACTCCTTATGCACACCTGAGTCCCTTTTTGTGCTCTTAAGCACTCACCTGCTAAATGGAGATTTCTCACTGTATCAAGTTACAGTGTGCAGCATAGGGAATTTAGATTCAGTGAGATGAAAAATGATTTTTCCCTGAGTCCTCACCTCCATCGGCCCAGAGGATCAAACACGCTGAGTATATTATAGCGCGAATGTCTACGTGCTATTTCTGAGCTGAAATGAGACAGGAGTGGAAGCAAGATAAATACTCTCGGTGATCAAAAATGCAGTGTGGTCCTTACTATGCAGCTTCATTGGAATTTTATGCGGATGGGAGGGAAGCTTTGACAGCCGCTGTATACAGGATGAACTACACTACCTGAATACTAAAGAGAGCGTTATTTTAAAAAGAGAGTTGCCATTGGGGGGGGGGGCAAAGAATTATATCTTGGCTTTATTATGAGATGAAATTCAACCTGTGTCTTGACCTGCCTTGCCAGTCCACTGCTCACCTTGTTGTGATACATGCCAGGGATTGTAAGAGAGGCAACCCTATCTGTGTGTGTACATACAAGAGAGGCAGCGAGACCCAAGAAGGAGGGCAAGTTGGATTTTTAATAATGTCTATGAATAATAGAACAACCCCAGACGTACTCAACAGACAGCCCTTGAAGAATGGATATTATTCTCCAGTCCCTTTCACACCTTCTCACACGATCCCTCTGCAACCTCCGAGCAATGGTAGTACAACAAAAGGGCACAACAAGACTTCTTATTTTGCCATATTTGATATGTTACAGAGGAGGAGGCTCTGTGTTGATGGTGTCAGGACGGTTAAGTCGGACTGGGACGTGAGTGAAAGGGAAGGAGGAAAAAGGTGAGAGTAAGGAGAAATGATAAGAAATGTAAAAGAAAACCTGAGGCAAAATGGTTGGCAGATCAAATTAAGAATAAGCAGAAGGGATAAAATTGAGAGATAGTGAAAGAAAGAGAAAAAGTAAAGCTTATTTGTTATGTATACAACGGTTGGACCATATTGACAAAGTATATATTTGTATTGATACTGTCATGATGACTGTTGAGGCATTCATGATTCATTCATAAGATCATAGAGACAAATAACAGCTAGAACAGTCAATAAGTTCAGAAAATTGCATCCCTTTACTGTAAATGCAGTCAGAAAATCCCAGACGATATCTTGTCTCATGTAACTATATCAATATAACATTGCACCTTAATGTATATAGAATACATACTGTACGTGCAGTGCATAACATACAGTGAAATTCTTACTTGTGAAGCAAACAAAAAAAAAAAAATAGAAACAAACAAAGAATGGAATCAAGTGAGAAAATAGATCAAACAGTTCTCCAGGGAGTCCAGTAGGCAGACCCTGTGCATGTCTAGGCGAAGCGGAGGCGAGCTGACATCAGGAAAAGTGCCGATGTGGCAACAACAGGCACTTTGTGGTGATTAAAGAGAATTATGCAGGACCTGTAAGCTGAGCCTGGTGGTCTGATGTTCTCTGCCAGGCGCAAATCTGGCATCTCTCCTGCTGGAACAGAGCTGGTGTTAGGGGGAAAAACAGAAGAATAACAAGACTTCACTACGGAAGAGTCCATCTAATTATTTGTTTAGCGAGAGAGACGGGGGATGGACTGGGTAATCACCGAGGTCTTCTGCCTTTCTTCCCTTGCTGCCTTCCTGTTTTATAATCTCCCTCTCTCTCTCCTCAATGAAAGCCAAGATGAGGATGGTATCTTTATTCTTCATGTTTGACAAGCTGACTAAGGGTGGGATGTGGGTCTCTGTGTGCAGTGTAGGTCTGTCAGGGAGCTGGCAAGTGATTTATGTCTCTATTGCTCAGCAGAGCTCTTTGGGAGATTTTTTCTGTGCAAGTGTTTAAAGAGGAGTGATGAGGTAACTGATATTTTGAGAGAGTGTGAGTAGCAATCTATTTTTGGTCTACTTTAGCTGAGTTTGTGCATGTTCACAGATATTCGTCACTGTATATGTCCATGCATATGTTCAAGTATGAGTTGTTGTTGGGAGTGAAGACTTCATGATGAAATGCTAAAATGCTGTAGATGTTTTGAATGACCCAAACCACCAGAGCGCCTGTCCTGCGGGGTTGCTGTGGTTGTCTTAAATATGACTGACAGTCCACGCTATTCAGCTGTACAGTCTGCATCAGTGGACGCTCACTCTTTTTTTGGCCACAGTGAGAAACCACAGAGAAGGATTTACCTCAGTTCCTTCACCTGTGTTTTCAGCCTGACTGGCAGCTCAGCGGAATATAAATTCGAAAAGGTGCGAGTTTGGCGGTAAAGAGAATGGTTTTCAGGGGATTAAAGTACATTTTCTGCTTCAGACTTGATAGTGTGTGAGTCCACAAAGTCATTTCGCCGTTCGCTATCAGTGGAGCAGCTCCAGGCTGTGCATCAGTATCAGACCACAGATTGGAACCACGGTTCTTTAGTTTTGGAGACTAATTCATGTTAAGAAAGTTATTCGGCTGTCCTATTTTGTAAGAATACATCAATTCTCATACCCAGTGAAATTCCCTACAACACTTATTTAGTTATTAGTGGTTGCTGTGCCATTTTTTTTTGTCTCAGATGCATTATTATCTGCATCAGAGTAAAGCCAGAGGTACTTAATGCACCCAGACTGTAACATGAGAGGTAAAACTCACTCTTTAATATGCTAGCATGCTAGCAAGCTCTAGCTTCTGTTTCAGCTGTTTCCATGTTTAATAAACAGAAGCCCGGTCTCTGCAGACTGCAGCTCTGTCACAGCTCCGTAATGTTGCTGAAAACTGATTAGCTGCTCTCTAATTGGACCAATTGCCTCTTAGTGCTCTTTTATGCCCTTATTAGGGCGTGAGACCTCCAATTAAGTAGGTAGCGGAGGAGCTGTGGCGAACCACCAACCTGCCTCCTTTATATAAATTAAAAGCTGATGTTGTATTTTTAGCCTAGGAAACAAAGCCCTCAGTGTCTATTGAGTTAAAGTACAGCAGGAGAACATTCCTCTGTGAATAGATGCCCACTCTTGTCAATCAGTTCTGCTGTGATTAGTTCTTCGTGTTAGGCAGTGTCACTGTGCTCGCTATCTTTATACTGCATTTTCAAAGCTAGTGGAGGTGTTTTGATCCTTCATTGAACCTTCATTGACCTTTATTGAGTGATTGACATCATTTTGCTTGCATCCGCTGATCAAGTTGTCGTCATATTTTTAGTGATGTTTCTGGTCTTAGTTTGATTTCATCTCTTGCAGATAAGGCTGTGTGTGCATGTATTTCCTTTACAAGCTTGTCACCTAGGCGGCTTTATGAACTGGAAAAAAGTAGGAAAAGGAGATATTGCGCCATTGAATTCTGCAATATCCACACGAAGTCCCAGATGGCCTCCAAAACAAAAGAAGTCTGGTGCCATGTGAAATCATCCAATACACAAAAAAATCTGTCATTCCACGCAGACCAGTCAATTGTAAGCATCATCATGTTATTCCCTTAGCAATTTCAACATTTTTTTCTGCAAACTCAGAGTAAGAAATCATGCTGGGATGTATTGACATGCATAATAATTCACAGTATAAAATTGATGCACAGTATAAAATAGTTTATTTTCCTGTAAAGCCGCAGTGTGCTTGAATATGTGAGAGAGAAGGAGAACAGGAAAGAAAGAGGAAGTGCGGGGAGTTGTGAGGTAACGATACTGTCGCTTCTGACAGACTTAAGAGGAGAGTGACTGACAGAGGTGAAATTGCTTGGGAGAGGATGTGAGACTCCTATTCTCTCTCCACACTCCCTCTCTCTCTCTCTCTCTCTCTCACTTTTCCTCCAGTCCTCTCTTATTCTCCACGTTCTCTGTCATGTACTGTGAACTGTTGTAAAAGTCTCTCTTTCGGTCCCCGTATCTCCTCGCTCGCTCTCTTTTTGAACAGATCTGTTCAGTCTGTTTCCCATGAGTTGGAGTTGAATAGGGTAGGGGAGTGAGGCGAAATAAGCTATCTGTTCTTTCTTTTCTTTTGTGTTTTTTTTTCTCTTCTGTGTGCGCTGGTGGATGTGTCTAGCCATGCATCAGGTCCTGGACACACTGAGTGACAGCACCAGCTCCACAACTGCCAATGACCTTGACCTTATCTTCCTCAAAGGCATCATGGAGAGCCCAGTGGTGAGTAGAGCTCTATATTGCACTCTGATATGTGTATGTTGGAAGTTATGTGTGTGTGTATGACTGTATGCATGTGCCTCTGTGTGTAAACTCTTAATGCTGTGTCTGTATGATGTCTACATTTCTATGTCCTTGCATGGACAAACAAAACAAACGACACATGAAAAATGAGCTCAGCTTTGATGTAACTAAATCACAGTTACAAAGGCAGACGCACAGGCAAGTCAAATTAAGTCGAATGCCATTTAGCGGTGCATCAGCTTCAAAAGAAGTCTGAGCAGCGCCGCGTTCATTGTGAGTTTTCAAAGCAACACGGAGCAACTAAGAGCTCCAAAAGTCAGCGGCTGAATTGCAGGTGCATTAAGTCAGGAAAAACTGCAAGATGATTTTATGTGGCAAACAGAACTGAAACCATAACATCATATGCCAAACATGGACAAACTGCATCAACAGAGATGGACAGTGATAACAAATGGTACTGATAATATTTAATTTAGACTGTCCAATGTTAATATTCAAGTTAGTATCAATGGGGTATCAACATTAGTGTCAACTTACTTTGTAAATGCACTTTATTTGTAATATCCAGTGTTAACATTCAACTTAGTATCCAACCCCAGCTCTAACCCTAAAGTTGATATGAACTCAAGCATCAACATTGACTCAACTGTAAAACTCAAAGTTGATGCTAATTTGAACATTAACATTGGACAGCTAAAGTGTGAATGTCAAAGTTCTTCGAAAAGGGATAGACTCACCCTCGACAGGATAGTTGCTGAAAACCACAAAAATACAGACTTTTAAAATTACCACAAAATTGAGTCAAAACCTCTATGACACTGCAGCCCTGAGCAGTGGAGAAAAGTAATATAGTCTACTGAGTTGTTTTCTCACCCTTTGTCCTTCATACTTACGTTATGTTATGCCTGAAGAAATGTCTTCAGCCCACAGTATCTGTTGCCAAATGTTAAGAAAACATGCTGGTGGATCTGTAATAGTGTGAGCAGTCATGCCGTTACAGTCGCTAGGTCAGATAATTGCTCTGCATGGCTGTATACCAGCCAAGGAATATGAGGCCATTTAATGCGCCCTGTTGTGCAAACCCTGCTCCCTCATGGTGTTCCCATGTTGCAAGAATGATGGTGGCTCTATACACATGGGTAAACAAATCCAGAAATGGTTTGACAAAACCAGGATGAAGTCAGACTCCATCCATGGCTCCTAACATTCATGTATTGTTAGGTGTTTCCTTTATTTTGTCCACCCACTCACTCATATATCAGATAGGATAAACAAGATAATTTTTCAAATTCATCTTGCATTTACACAGGCCTCGGTTGGACAGGTGCCCAGATGCTGGATTAAGCCTAGTCCAGGATGGAAAATCACTGGAAGCAAATCAGTGGTTTCTCCAAGGATATCAAACCTTCGTCCAAGAAAACTCAGAAACTGGCTGCCCAGCATTCCTTTGTTGTCTTGACTGGCCTCAAAAAAAAGCTTTTCTCCCACGAGAATTGTACACGTAAACACAAAAATACATAGAAAATAAATTCAGAGGTACAATGCCGTAAAAACGTATTCCTTCCCTATCTGATTATCTGCTTTTGTGCTCAGCTTTGACTCTGAATGTTATCAGATCGTCGACCAAAACATACAGTGATTTCTGATAAAAAGGATCCTGTGCGAACAAACAAAGCTTGATACTTTTTTTTTTTAGCATTATTTATTAAATATGCACCATACAAATCCCATATGGGTCCACCACCTTTGGCAGCTATAGGGTTTTGCAAACTGCAACATTTCCCTTAGCAGTGGATCTCTCAGAGGTGATTGAACTCAGTGACATTTCATGCATGATCTTCAGGTCATGCCGCATCTCAGCAGGGGTTTGGTCTGGTCTGACCAGGCCTTTCCAAATCTTTAAATTCCTTCAACCATCACAATGTAAAATTGTTGTCTGTTGTGGATTGGCTCCCTGCCTGACACAGATGGATGGCTTGATATTCTGCAAACTTCTCTGGTCCAAAACAAAATTCATACTTCCTTCAGTGGCACATCATCCAGGTCCTGACATGGCAAAGCATCCCCAAGCCACAATGCTGCCACCACCTGTGGGGTACATGCTAGCCAAAAAGTCACATTTTCAAATCATCTATCAAACATTCTTCCATAATCCCTGAAGATTATCCAGGTGCTTTTTGGCAAGCCTTAGATGTGCGTTTAAGTTTTATATTCTTATTGAGTAGTGGTTTCCGCCTCGCTGTTCTCACCAAGCTAATCATTATTCTATGATTGCCATTTTCACAGTCAATGGACACTGAATGTAGCCGACAATTACTTTTTCACAAGTGAAGATTGCATGCTTGATTGCCTTGGACACCAAACATAATAAGCTCCAAACTTTGGTGTCGTATCTTCTTTTTCTCTCAGACCTTGATGAACTGCTGCAAGCCACAAAAATATCCGAGTACGTTCAGTCTGAAAAATAGGCAGAATATCAAGACGCTATCATGTTTTTCCATGGCACTACAACTGTGATTGTTGTTCACCACATAGAATGCGCAACCTGAAGGATACATGCAGCTCTTTCTTTCTCTTACTTGGAGTAGTGGCTTATTTCAGTCAGGAAAATGAGGGGTTTCTTTGTGAAAGAAGTTAACTTGCCAGCTGACTCTCCCCAAAACACCAGACGCTTTCTTCGCTGAAGCAAACATTTTGAACAGTTCTTGAGAAGTTCCTCTGAACACCATCATCCGACTGCTTCGTTTTTATAGCTTACAGCTTTGTAAAGCGAAAAAGTAGAATGAATGAAGCTTAGTGGTTGCAGACAGGCTTTTCCAGAGTTTCATCTCACTGTGTCTTGTGTTCTTACTCTGCTGTTGAAGTCCTCTTCCCCTTCCTTTTCTTGCCAACAGCATCATTTCAAATCCAATGTCTTTTTAGAGTTTGGACTTTTTCGAAAGTAAGAGGAAAAGAGAAGGAAAAAGTGCATTTCTGTTGCAGAATTATGGATGGGGGAAAAAGTGTGGTTGCAGTTCTCATACTTAAATTCATTGCTTGCCTCATGTTTCTGCTGTCAACATTCACATTAGTATGGGTAACCACATTCATCATTCCTGCAGTGGACAGTGGGTGTTATCGGTGTTGCGTCAGGAGTTCGCATTTCAGTTAATACACAGATGCAGTCGGCTCTTTGGGGCCTTGAGGTTCCTCTTTTCCCGGGAGTTACACTGGTTTGTGGGCCACTTTTCATAAGAGAGGGCAGAGCCGGAGGCAAAGGCGGTGTGGTCTCGCTCGGTAATTCAGAGGCAGTTCTTCTCAGCCAAAAAAGGAGGGGATGGTCAATCCACAGGGGGCATTAGGGACCACTGCATCAAATGCCTCCCATTTCGCTGAGGAACAGTCTCTCCTCCCTTCCCTTCCTATTTCTCCCTCGATCCCTCTCCCTCTCTCTTCTTTCTTTTCTGTCTTTTCTTCTCAAGGCTGATTGATTTCCCCTTGGCGTAGATGTACGAGTGCGTATGAGAGCATGCCTCTTGTTTGTTTGTGTATGTGTCAGGATGCGCTGTTTCAAGTGTGTAACAGCGTATTGATGAGTGCTCACATAAAAGATTAATGTGCTGATGCAAGCTGTGACAGTAAGTAAGCCCCGCTGAAGAATGTGAAAAGGATTTTCGAGATTATAGTTTCTCTTGACCCCGTGGTGGATCTATAAACACTTAACACACTATCACTTAATGCACTGAGTGGGAGAAAGAATATGATGAGAGAGAGACTGAGAAAGTCTTTGTCCATGCATATGTATGCATTCACCATAGAGACTCCAATGAATTCTGCTGATTGCACCACACTCATAAGAGAATGATGCAATCAGCACAACTCACAATTCTCTAATGAGTCTAAAAGATGATTAGGCCCACAACGAGCAGATATCGACAGCAGGAGCTATCGCCATGCAAAAGAGCTTCCACAGTGCTAGATCATTATCAATTATGTCTCTGGCACAGAGTCACTGCTTGGCTGTGTATCTAACAGAGCAATCAAGGCTATTGAAGCATTTAAGACAGCTGAAGGAGCCGACACTTGCTTTTAGGCATTAAGTCAGGTGGTCTGTATATTTTTAACCTATCTCCCAGGCTATCTCATTTCCTTGTAAATGAAACCCCAAGGCCTGATATGCAAATCTAGTTCCCGATGGCCTCCAAAACAAGGTATTCTGACACTGCAAAACCTCTTGCATACCAAAACAGTTCCCTCATTATGTGCAAAGTGATTGAATCCTGACGATTAGCATCTCATTACGCTAAGATTTATAAAAAAATCTTGTTAATGGCTTTTAAACAAAGTATGATTACAGTTTGACTCATGTGGAACCAGCTGCAAAGACATGTATTAAGTTATACTTAAAGGAACAGTTCACCCAAAAAATGAATTTTGTCATTATCTTCTCACTCCTCTGCAAGTTGAAACACAGATGAAGTGTCTTTGTCTATAAAACACACAGGGAGAGAGAGCTGGGGCAGCTCTGTAGCAGCCTTCTAATCAGCAACTTAAGACAATGTAGGTATAGCTTTTTTCCCCCAGAAAACGCAAAAAATAACAGAATTGTTCTTTACGGCTCATGCAGCATAATCCAAGTCTTCCAGAGCCAAATGGTTTCATCCTGAGTGGAAAATACCTAGATTTATTCTGTTACTTAGTGCAAGCCTTCACTATAACCTTGCATAGCAAAACAGTTCATGCTAATGTGACACGTAATGCACCTGTCTTTGTTCAAGTCGATGAAAACTTCCCTCCTCTGTGTGGAGATCCCCACTCAAACAAAGTCAATTTCTGAATCTTTCCTGTGATTCTTTACCCCAATATTATTTCAAGAGACATTACATAATCCAGTGACCTTTACCAAACTTTATCAATGACCACTAGTAATTGCAGCAACGTTGCAGCATGTATAATAAAGCTACATTTTCACAATAAAGATGCGTAAGCTAGCTAATTAAAGCAGAGGTCCAAGAGAAATGTCTGTTGGAAGAAGTAATATCACCATGTAAATGCTGAAGTAATCACACTGCTTTGTCATTTGCATTTTTTGGCTTGAGAACAAGACTTTTTTAGCCCTCGTAGCTGAATTGTTTTGCAGTTATAGCACCGTCTTCCATTTTTAAGCAGCTGAAAATATGAATAGTTTCTGGGGGAGTGAGATTAGGAGTGTCTTTAAACTTCAATGGGTGGTGAGTTTTTGTGCCAAAACAAGAGTACGGGCCATGAAGAGAGTTTTAAAAGGCAGAAATCTCAGCACCTGGCAGGGTTATTGTTGAGTCATTGGTACTGATCCAATCAACCCATCAACCTCCTGCAAATGCATTACGGTTATTGTGTGCAATAGGGCAGTAAAAATCTTAGTTACTGGTCCTTTTTACAAAGTTTCCATCATCATTTTGTCTGAAAAGTAACCAGCAGATTCATTTTGGTGTCAAAGCTTAGGTATTCAGCAGTGATTGCCCAGGCTACAGCTTCTGTGATGTTGTGTTGTCCAAGGGCCAGACACTGACAGCTTGCTCCGTCAGGTTGCCAAGGCTTCTGCCAAGACGCCGAGCGAGCAAGGTCCTGCTGCAGTATCACTGAACAGGGCTGCAAGCCTGTGTGTGTGTGTGTGTGTGTGGGTGTGTGCGCCTTGCATGCATACGTGTATCCCTGTGTGTCGTGTGTGCAAGTCTGCATGAGACAGTTTGGGTCCATGTGTACTAAAATGCATGTGGTCATTTTTGTATGTGTGTTTTTGTGTACGTGTGTGACCGTGCATGCAGAGATTTTGTGTGCAAATGCGTGTGTGTGTGTGTGTGTGTGTGTGTGTGTGTGTGTGTGTGTGTGTGTGCCATTATGAGCTGTGTCTGACTGCTGTCCTCCTCATCTGCAGGGTGACAGGGGAACAGTGGGAAAGAGAGGTCTGAAGGGCCAGAAAGGAGAGCAGGGGCCTCCGGGCCTGGACCAGCCTTGTCCTGTGGTATGTCACCCAAACACACACACACACACCACAATAATGTACATTTGAATTGAAGACACATTTCCTTGTTTTCTGTTTTGCTCTCAGCACTGTTTCTGTCACTTCCTACTATATGCTCTTCCTTCTGACGCGGTGAATGTGTAACAGTTGGCTGGCTCTTGCTGACAGGGTTGTGATGAGCCTAAAGGTCTGTCTGAGAGGGCAGAGCTCTCTGCCCCCCCACCTTCTCCTCCTCTTCCTCCTTCCGGCCCTGAGGCCCCCTGTCCTGTGGTACAGTATCGCTCCCTCTTCCCCTGTCTGCTCTCTCATCACCACTATTGCATTCTGCTATCCTGTTCACAAACACTTTCATTCTCTTCTCCTTTTTATGTGTCTTGCAAACACTGTTATACATGTGCTGTCAATCATCAACCCATGCTACATCAAGGTCCTGCAAGTGTTCATTGTTCAGATAAAAAATTACAGAAAACTTATCAACAGGAAAAAAGAAAGAAATGAAGTGAAGGAGGATGCCAAGATAGAAAAATTTGAATTAATTGCATCCAACCAAAAGAGAGGAAAGAATTACAGACAAACCATATGATGAAACTACAATAAATCAAATAGCAAAAAGTTGGCTTTTGTGCACCTTTTGATTATCCCTCACTTTTTTTATTGTACTCTTTTGGCTTGATAGACAATTTTCATATATATGTATTTGTTTTATCTCTGCATATTTTCTTTTCATGATTTGAGGGCAAGAACTTTTATTTTTTTAACATGAACTGGCTGACATGGAGTGCACAGGAATATGTAAAGCATTTGCTTCTGCATTCTTGTAGTGCTGAGTACAAAAAGAAGAAGAAAAAAACTGAGGGGTACATTTGGCTCACTGAGGCTCTGAATTATTTCGATCGTAGACTTTCTCTGGCAAGATGCAGTAGTTTAAGGTGTGTTTCGCCTTGCTTCACTTGACATTTTAACGATCCACTGCTGCTCTCATCCCTCAGGGTCAGGACGGGCTGCCCATACCAGGCTGCTGGCACAAGGTGAGTGTTAAGAGATCTGACAGAGAAAAGGCCCTTTCGGCTATATAACTAATGAAGTGATATGGATTTACAGCTGGCACAGTAATGGGATGGTAATAAAGCTAACTACATCTGCAATGAAATGTCTTGTCAGTAAGCATTTGTAGAGGTTATTAATTCATGGAATGATTGTCAGCATTAAATTCATTGCTTGACTCTGATTTGATACAGGGGCATTTTGTAAGTATATTAAAGTATATCAAAGCATGCATATTTGAGTTCACTGTTACTCGCCCATTTTAATACAGGAACTCTCTGTTTGCACTGTGATTTGATACACTGATTGGACTGATTTGATGCACTACTAACAACCAATCCCTACTATTCTTCTTTTACAGTGATGACTAACCAGAAGCATGGCGTCTGTACATATTGATATGGTATATATTGCAGCTGAATACTACACCAACTTTCCCCCCTTTTTCCTTTTTTTTTTTTTTTTTTTTTTTTTACAAAAACATTTTATATAATATATTGAGAATTTTTTTAACAAGAACATTTTTGAGTCAACAGTATTATCAGAAGCAGTTGTATAAGACTTTCTGTTTTTAAACTCTGGAGATCTGGCAACGTTGAGAATGAAACTTTGAAAGAGAGGAAACTGAACTGGCAGTCAGACTCCTACTTTAAAGGACAGTCCGCCTGTCTGTGTTGGAGAGGAAGAACGCCTGGACAGCGTGGTGCTCTAGCTGCCTTATTAACTGACTTTGTTGCCTGGTTGTGATCATGAGTGCTGCATGGGAGTGGCGGCGTGTGTGGATGTTCGTGTGTGTGTGTGTGTGCTCACCCAGTCTGGTGGAGGGAGCTGGATGGACAAATCTTCAGGTGTGGCAGATGGAAGAGTGAGGGGTCACTGCTCTCTTCTCCTCTCTCTCTGTTTTCCGAAAGGAGGAGATGGCGAGGCAGAAGCTCAAACGCAAGCGTCTCTCTCAGCCCTGAGGGGATACAGGGCCAAAGGACGACAAAGGAGACGTAGACAGACAGAGAGCACAAGGGCCAGACTGGCCTTTGTGAAGCAGAGCAAGCCATGTGATGCCTTTGTGTCATACTGAACACTCAGATCCTCCGTTATGGACTTTTTCCAGGAGGGGGCGACAGAGAACACTGCATTTCTACATTCACCTGAGGAGAAAACACACCCACGGCTGTTGCTCTTACACAATAGCTTGATATAATCAGTTGGAAGTTACTTGTGGGTCACCAAGGTCACTGGCACATAGGGAAGGATACAGCGAACATGTTATGGTGATCTCTTGTTTTGGTCTTTTATAAAGGTTTTCACTAATTAAGTGCATGATCATGACAAGGCATAGTGTTGTTTAGCATCCTGACAACCTGTGTGACTTGTGGTCTCTAATTGAAACCTTAAACTACCGCAGCTTCATTTTTATTTGCAATGAGCAATCTCTAACAGTCTTTCCATTTGAACAAGCCACTCATTGAGGTCAGTAAGTCTACCTTTTCTTTATGGCTTACACCTCTGGGGGGTGGTGACATGTGTGTTGTTGTTGTTTTTTGTTATATTCTATTTGTTTTATTCTAATCTATTCTTGTCCAGTTACATTTTGCATTCCTGTGCATGGACATGTTTATATAATGTATACATAGTGTTAGATTCAAGGCCAGATTTGAAGGAGCCATGACAGTATTCATGATGATGCAGTATTTCAATCAGCAGACTGATCAGTTCTAAATTTGGTTCAGTTTTAATTGATTTGACAAATGATTGCAATCAAAATATTTCACATGGAATTTTCAGAGTAAGTATTTTAACTATCTCTTAATCATAGAGGAAGATGTGATGCATTACTGTTGCCGGGTCTTCTGAACGACAGTATGAGTTCTTGCTGCTGACTTAAATTTGTGTTGTTTGATGATCACTTTTAACCAATATTAGTCATTTGACGACTTACAGACTAAGGTTTGAAATATGAAACAAACGTATGCAAAGACATCATTATGTCAGTAACAGTGCTAATTTTTTATTCAGCAATGCAGCTTAACACAGTTGTTCTTAATTGTCATTATGCATTTTTTTCAATTATCACAACAGATTTTTTTTTCATCACAACAGACTTCATTTTTTTCTATTAGTTAACTTTTATTGATGCATTTGGTCTTCTAATAATGTTTTCGTTCTCAGATGGAATAATTTCTTGGTGCTTAAATACTTTGTTTATTTTATATAGCTGTTTCAAGCTGTTAGCTATCTTGCACATAAACACACATACATACACGCACATGAACATAATAACTTTCTAGGAAACATGGCATAGGAATAAAGAATTTGCATACGACTTTATCAGTATACCACAAGTATTTTCAAAATGTCAAGTTCTAGGCTTATTTACAAAGGAGGGAGATTGCATGGAATCACTATTTGGTTGCTCTATATACATGGATAAGAATGAACTGACATTAATAGCAAGTTTTCTTAAATTTACTGTTTTTAGTGTGCATAAGAATGGATTTCTACATTGATATTTGTCGCACTTTTCAATACAATACTGATAATATTAGGTAATTATCTGTTTGTGAGGTAGATTGTGATTTTCTTGACAGCTGGTTACTTACTGCACATGACAGTGCTTTTGATCAACAATTGTAAATCATTCACAATATGATGGGCAGATAAAGGGAATTCCTTTTCAGCTTTATTATATATAATTTTATGTTGCTGTTGTGCTATTTCACCTGGATGTTATCAGTAGCTCTGATCCACTGTGCAAGGCCTTATTTGTTTTGTTTTTTTTGTTTGTACTTTGCCTCCATATGAACTGAAAAACAGTCAGGATCTAGCATTAGCTGTCAAGCAGTTCTGCCAGTTTTCATCAATAATTACAAACATCTTGAAAATGACAACCATGGACACAAAAAATAGTGTTCATCAGCTTTGTTTGACTGGGTTAGAGGTATGATTTTAGACAACAATTAAAGCGCGTACCATGACCATGCAGGCCCAGTTCAGCCAAAATAGGTGGGTAACTATTCATGAACACAAATAGGTTTAACTCTTAAAATAAATAAATAAATAAATAAATAAAAATATTGTACAAACGTTCCATATAATTTTAACAAGCTGGTGAGGGCTTCATTTACATACAAGTTAGCTGTTACACTATCTAAATGCTTGCTCATTTTTCACCTCTAATAAGACCATTTGTCCCAAGAGCAAAGTATTAACAGTGGTAGGGCTTACAATTCAGTTCCTACTGCGTCCACTCATGCTAGAGATGCATACACTCACAGAGCTGATGTCTTAGGTGTTTGGGTAAAAGTGTCCACCATCTGACATGTTAAACGGCTAATGTCATGTCACAACAGTGTGTTAAGCAGGCCATATCTCACCTTTTCTCAATCCATGCCAGTGCCATCTCTATTTGTTATGAACTGAAGACAAAGTCAACGAGCTGAATACTGACTTGTCAGCTTTATGTTCTAAAAAATATTTTTAAATGTATCCAAAAAGTGAAAAAGATGGATAGCACAATGTATTTTTCATATCAGTATCAGTAACCTCGGCTGATAAATTGGATGCATAGTCCATTCTACTAAATTTTCTCAAGTTTCGCTAAGAAAACTCATGCATCATGTATGAAAAGATAACCGAGGACACATGTAGGAAACAAAAAGTTCTAGGAAATAGGTTTGTAGCTTATATGAGTCACAGCTGAGATCTAAAGCTGGTTAGAGAATGGCATTATACACATTAAAAGTAGTATCTTAAGGGAAAGACAGTATCAGAACCAGAACGGCTTCAATCCAGACAATACAGTTTTTGATATAATTTCATTGGAAGCTGATAGTTATCTGACACTTACATTATTATATGTGTTTATTTCTTTTGCAGATTCTATCAGTTTCACTTTTAAGGCTGAAGTGTTATCCATAAGTGGCACAATATCTGAATACAGTTTGGTGTATATCACAGTATTAGCTTGACTTTGTGAGAATGTTTATTTGGTTGTGTATTTGGTTGTAAAAGAATTAAGCTATTTTTGTAATTACTCGTCTAAATATGCATAACGTGAAATCTGGTCAACTAAACATGTAGACTGAAATAAACTCTCCAAACAATTTTCTGGTTGGTTGTGAGTTCACTGCATTATTTCCTCCTTTAAGTAAATCATATAAAGTGGACGTTCTATATCATTCTTTTAGCATACACATTGTCTATAGTCATTTCAAGAGGTTCTGCCAACCCTACCACTGAGCTGAGCTACTGAATGACAAACTTGAGTAAGTACATGCATTAACAGATATGAGTTAAAAGATATACATAACACACAAGTAATTAATAATGGCATCGGTGTTACAATTTCCTTTCATTCTATCTCTGTCTAAAGTCTGTTAGAAAGTCAATTTGAGTATCATGTTTTTAATTTGAAATAATAGTCAATATCAAATGACCTCCTACTTCCTATTGGTGATTCACTGTTTGTAATTATTAAATTTGTGTCATTTGTTTTGATTTCTGACTTCCATGGGGCTGTCTTGTGTCAAAACTGCATAACAAAATTTACCCTGTGAGGTTGATTTTCTAGCTTGACATTTTGGGATACATGATTCTTAAGATATTTCACTATTTTGCGTGGACAAATGGTATCAAATGCAATGGTAACAAATGTATCTCTAATGGAAAACATTCAGAGCAGAGGATGATCAGAAAGCATGCAAACCCCTCGATGAGTAGTTGAATCAATTTTCAGTGTTTGTTTAGAATAGTAGTTTATTATTGCAACCTTTAGTTTGGATAACACTCTGCACTGGGCACATGGTGACATAAATAGATTTCATAAAACATTAAGTTTTAATGGAAATGGTGTAACAAGTTGATAACAATGGGATAACAATGTCTAAATGCAGGGCTGTAGTGGTAAATAAAAGAGTGGGTAAACCCTATCATCTTAACTACCGCATCATGGCCTGCTTGTATGGGAAACAAATACTTTTTCTACATTTTTCTCCCATATAGCGGGTCAAGTGGTGCGGCAGCCTAGCTGACATGAACTAGAATTTACCCGCCATTTTATTTACCACTATAGCCCATTTTGAAATCAAACTGACCAGCGCTGTGTCAGTAACTCTCTGGCAGCACTCCTTACCCCTTTGGTTGTCCAAAGCCAAGTGAGCCGTTGCCGCCAGTGTTGGCGGTAGTCATAGAACACGTCACAATGAGCACTTATTACATCATAAAAACCAATAACTGGTGAAAAATATCTATCTATCTATCTATCTATCTATCTATCTATCTAAATCTAATCTGTTTCATGGAAGTCTATACTGATCTTATTTTTTTCTTCCCTAATGCAGTTTCACTTGTTTCAGGAATTTTACCAGAAACAAGTGTCAGCATTTCAAAATAAGGCAGATATACTAGTAAGAAAATGACATTATTACAGTGCAGACAAGTTGATACATGCATAGGCCTATAATATTCATTGGATCTTTTCTTCTGTCGTCGTCGTATTTTCATTTATTACTCATTTGTTCGTTTCTAAATCAATTTCTGCTTCTATGTTTTAGCACTGTATAAGCTCAAACCAAACTTGAGTACCGAAAACACAGAGTATTAGCAATTTGCCAGTGTGTGGCACACAAATGAGACATGTTAGGACTTAATAGTATTGTTCTGTTAAGCTATTTTATAGGCCGGAGTTAGTATAGCCTGCTGACTGTTTAGCGTTCATAGAGGTAAACTGTGGAGCGCTGTAATAAAAAGCTGAGGCACGCGTTTCCCATAATGCTTTGCGGGCTGCTCAACCCCTCAAAGGTTTTGCATCCGGTTCTGAACTTCCTTTTCCTCCGTGCCCAAATGCGATGAGGACCTAGGGTAACCTGGACCTCTAAAAAATCTAAATCCATCCTCGTTACCGGCACCACTAAACGTCGCCAAAATGACCGAGCAGATGACAGTAAGGGGGACCCTGAAGGGGCACAATGGTTGGGTCACCCAGATTGCCACCACTCCCCAGTTTCCCGACATGATTCTGTCTGCGTCCCGAGGTAAGCGCTTCACCCCGGCTCCGCCAACATGGCTAACGCTAACATGATAGCATTAGCCAGCAACTTTCTCCACCGCTGTCCACAAATGGCATTGGTGGTGAAGATGACATGCATGGGAGCATTAAACAACGACGCAGGCAGTGTCCATTTAGTGTGTTTTCTATTTGTATGGCACTGGTCATGGAAAAGAGCCCAGCAGGGTTGCCGGTACAGTTAGCCAAGTTACCTGGCGTCAGCTTAAACTCAACGTCACTCTCTGGTGCCGATGTCTGACACGTGTGTTAAAATAAGCCCTAACTTTATTTACATGCAGAGATGTGTGGCACTACACATTATTACAACCTATGTAGTTAAACACGATAAAATGACCCACCTCGTTTGTTCACCCTTCACTTGACAGCTTCACTTTTGAAGCGCACCCTTGCCCATTGTCAGCATATCTTCAAATAGTGCTAACAGGAAATGTTTACTGTAAACTGAATAAAATGTTGGTTTTAAGTAGTTACATTGCATGTTTGTATTCTTTAGACAAATCTATCATCATGTGGAAGCTGACCCGTGATGAGACCAACTATGGCATCCCCCAGCGTGCCCTGAAGGGCCATTCTCACTTTGTGAGTGATGTTGTCATCTCCTCCGATGGACAGTTCGCCCTGTCCGGGTCTTGGGACGGGACCCTCCGCCTGTGGGACCTCACCACGTAAGTCCAGGGAGTGGACAGTGCTCCCAGCACTGTTCAGGTGTTATAGTCGCAGAAAGAAATGGAAACAAAGCTATTGCCTCTTGCTGCTGACTGTTGAATTCAGAGAGGGCTCTTTGATGAATAAACATGAGGCTACAGGTTAACAGTTTAGACTGAGAACTTTTTGATTGTCGTCATCCGTAATCCTGGATGTTTGGACTGAGATTGGACCTTAGATGTCAAAATCCCATTAACTGATCCACTATCTGAATCGATGCCAGTCCAGGTCAATTTTCAGGTATCTGCATTGGCAACAGGTTGCCAATGCAGACTTAGACAACTTCTGCCAACTTCTGATTTGCTACAAAATGAATTTATCCCACCCTGTAGCCCATTTGTGCAAATTTACAAAGTGTTATCCACCACTCAGCAGTGCAGTGTTCCTGACTAACTGAAAGACCCTATTGCTGTTAGGTTCACTGCCAACATTTTGAGTTTAGTTGTCTGCCCATTGTAACTGCTTGTTTCAAAATGCATTTGGTTTAGATATTTAACCAACATAGAGCAGTTTTGGAAAAATAAACACCAAACTTACAAAAAATATTGAATCTTTACTCTTAGCAAATGTTCAGAATGTAATGATCCAGATCATTATCGGGGACATCCTTAAAGATGATTGATCTGTATTTTTCAGTGCTGATTCTTAAGTAGATAAACATCCTTGCCATTGCTAACCCTTAACATTTTCTAGTATAAAAGAACTAAATGGGACAGGGGATGATTCTTTACTGGGCATGGGAGCATCACAGATCAGTGGCTTGTTATTGGACCTCAGCCTCTGTTCATGCTTCCTTCCACTTAGGTATTTACAGGCACATAACGGTTTTGTTCCTCTCACATGTTTGATGTCATGTTTCTCCAGTGGCACCACCACCCGCCGCTTTGTCGGCCACACCAAGGATGTTCTGAGCGTGGCCTTCTCTGCTGATAACCGCCAGATTGTGTCTGGCTCCAGGGACAAGACCATCAAGTTGTGGAACACCCTTGGAGTCTGCAAGTACACCATCCAGGTGAGCTGCTAACTGGTACAGCAGAATAGGTGTGCCTGTCAGTGCCAGCAGCAGTCACATGGCCTGTCAGCCTAGTACTTCTGTTAAGATAACTAGCCTTAGCTGTTAAAAGTACTACTGTCTGGGCTTATTCGCTTACAAGTTCAACTATGAGTAACAAGAGAACTTAAATTTCCAGGATGAGAGCCACTCTGAGTGGGTGTCCTGCGTGCGCTTCTCCCCCAACAGCAGCAACCCCATTATTGTCTCCTGCGGCTGGGACAAGATGGTCAAGGTACGTCACCCCTTTCTAAAACTCTGCCTCAGCTTGGCCTGTGGTTATTTGAAACTCAGTTGCAGTGGTCCTTGAAAATCCTTCAACTTTTGTGGATTTTTGAGATAAATGTAAGGCTGTAAAAGGTGTTGGAATTGAATGGACAGCCTTGAAAGCTCTTGACTTTGTTAAAACACATTGCTCAGATGTTTCACATGCTGAGGAAAACCCTGTGGAGGAGATTTGAGCTAAAGCAGCTGTTTAAAATAATCATTTCACCAGGGATTCTTGACTTCACATGGTTGAATAAATAACGAGGCCTCATGTTCTCATGTTCTACCACAATATACCAGTTTTTAGTCCTTGAATTTCACAAAACAAGTCCTTGAAAGTGATTGGAAAGCTGTTGAATGTAATGTCTGTTAGTGTGGGAGACCTGTTTAAACCCACAAATGAATGGTAGACTGGCAGTTGTAATAGCCTACCATAAAATTTGCATATTGAAAATCCTGATGCAGGTCTGAAGTAGTTTGCTTGCCCAAGGTTTAAAAAATGGCATGTATTACCTGAGCTTAGGCTCTGAAGAAAAATGTCAGTTCTCCTGAGGGCACAACCTGCAGAACTTCTTGAGGGACTTTGGACTGTCATAGATGAGAGCTGCTCTTGACGTATTTCTGTCCTTTGTTCCTAGGTGTGGAACCTGGCTAACTGCAAGCTGAAGACAAACCACATTGGTCACACTGGCTACCTGAACACAGTGACTGTCTCTCCTGATGGCTCCCTGTGTGCCTCTGGTGGAAAGGTATTATGAAGGCCTCTTATCTGTAGACTGCAGAAGAATGGCTTATTTTAATTGCTGTGTTTTCTTAACCAATTCTGGACTCATTGAAGCATCAATTACATAAGTGTGCAGGTTTCATCTTTGATGGAAAACTTCCATACATCTGTTGCACAATGATGATAAAGAGGCTGTTTCTGAGGGTAACCTGCACATAGCTGATTTAGCTGACATATCTATTTCCCACAATCGGTAAAAAATGTAAATGAACCGTGAACCCAATTTTATGTTACTGAACATAATGGAAAGATTAAAGAAATAACTTTAAGTTTGCTTATCAGTTTGGATGTTGAGCCATCTTTTTCTCTTCCTGTCCAGGATGGCCAGGCCATGCTGTGGGACCTGAATGAGGGCAAGCACCTCTACACCCTGGACAGTGGTGACAACATCAATGCCCTGTGCTTCAGCCCCAACCGCTACTGGCTGTGCGCTGCCACTGGCCCCAGTATCAAGATCTGGGTAAGATGCCCTCACCTAGTGACCTTGGTGCCAGTTTATTTTGGGCAAGGAGGAAATTACATGGCACATAAAAGCTATATTCAGTGTTACAGAGCAGTGACGAAACTTTCAATGCCAACTGTATTCCTTTGATGATAAAGAGGCTGTTTCTGAGCTCTGATCTAGACCTCATTTGAGATTTTTATTACATGGCACAATTTGTAAGAACACTACTACATTCTGTTGCCTTCTTTGTAGGATCTGGAGGGCAAGATCATCGTGGATGAGCTGAGACAGGAAGTGATCAGCACAAACAGCAAGGCCGAGCCCCCACAGTGTACTTCCCTGGCCTGGTCTGCTGATGGACAGGTAAAATACTGAGCACAACCTTCATATACACAATTATGGCTATTTGCACATTGAATGACAGCAGGTTTCAGTCTATTTCACCCCCAGTGATTATACCCATTCACTTAAACCTCTGATGTCTACTGGTGACAGTCCTGCAAATATGAGGGGAACAACTTTTCAACAGTAATGAAATAATTGCATCACTTTGAACTGATAATGATACTGAAAGCATAATACTGGCCTATGTTGATTTCACTCCTTTCCTGCACTTCTCCACAGACCCTGTTTGCTGGTTATACTGACAACCTGATCAGAGTGTGGCAGGTCACCATTGGAACTCGATAAGACCTTTCTCAGATGAAGCATTGAATAAAAGACACTTTTAAAAGAACATGTGTTAATGTCTTTGTTTAAACTCTGCTAATGGTTTATATTGCTCATTTATTTATTTTGGTGGTTTTATAACTGCATTATATGCACATTTAATACGCACCACAGAAACTGTAATAGTGTTGTCATCTCTTAATCCTGATTGTAGATAGATGGCATTACATGTCTCCAGTTTTGAAGGGCACTTAGTTGTGATTCACTCCATTATTTTTCCTGCCGTTTGGTTCTTTTTCTGATCACATACCTGCATATAACAATACCAAGTCCTATAGTAACACAACTGACCGGGTCCCTTCGCCTTGTATAGATTGGGCTTCCTGACTTTCCGTAGACCTGTGGCTGGTATCCTAGCAACACTAACAGGACTAAACGGCTAGGGGTGCTTATTTTGAGTTTTCGAAACGAGTTGAAATAACCCGTATCTGATTTGGTTAGATGGTAAAAAAAAAACAAAAAAAAAACTTTAAGCTTATTTTAGCGTCGGTATTTTGAACATTAGCTAACTTAATTGCAGACATTAGCGTTCTACTAAAAAATTCTGGTTAACACGAATTCAAATAGAGTCAGCAGACGGTTACATCCATGGTTGGAGCAGCAGAGAGATGGACGAAACTCAAAATGTGATGAAGTCTTGTCCCCGGATTTATGTGGAGCGGACCTTGGCCCTGATCAAACCAGATGCCATCGACAAAGCAGAGGAGATTGAGGACATCATCCTTAAATCAGGCTTCACAGTTTTACAGGTTCGCGTAACGTTATCTGGAAAACAGCTGTTGTGGTTGACACCTCGTAGCACTCCATGCTTTTAAGATAAGCCGGTTTTTCATTATCTTCAGTTGGAAACTCAAGTACGGGTACAGTAATTGGGCATAAAAAGTACCTAAGTCCAGTCAGTGTTAATATGTAGTTAATATGATAATATGAATATAGAAACGTAATATGTACGTTTCTAGACTTGTCACACCATTTTTTCAATGTAGTATCCTACAGTGCCATGGATTTGAATGAATTTCCGTAGAAATGACTTGAGTGAAAGATTTGTGTTAGGCCATCTATAGCATTAAATGACGTGGATGGTCTCTAATGCCTCCCCCACATCATTCACCTCATCCTTGGCAGAAGCGGAGGCTGCACCTGAGTCCAGAGCAGTGCAGTGACTTCTACGCTGAGCAGTATGGAAAGCTCTTCTTCCCCAGTTTGACTGCCTTCATGAGCTCTGGTCCCATCATTGCCCTGACACTGGCCCGTGACAATGCCATTGCCCACTGGAAGGCCATCATAGGTCCTGTCAACAGCACCAAGGCCAGAGAGACTCACCCAGAATGGTCAGTCTATTACAGTGGTTCTCAAACTGCGGCTCGGGACCTCCCGGAGGGTCGTGAGATAATTGTTTTACTGTGAAATACTAAGCAATTTTAAAATTAGAGGCCTCCGTTGTTCAGTAAATAAACCTGAAAATGGAGCCCTTCTCTAGTTGGACTGATCACGATCTGCATACACAGCCTGTGAGGGGGGTCGCGAGTGGGCGTCGCTTCGTTTGAAGGGATCACGAGCAAAAAAGTTTGAGAGCCACTGTTCTATTAGATTATAAGGGGTTAATTGGTGTTTCATTAACCCAGTCCATTGTTCATTTTGCACATATGTCAGGAAGTTTCATCGTAATTGACTAAATGTTTCTGAGCCACTGCCATAGGCGTCTGATGGAAAGTGTGATATAACTTACAACACAAATCTGGCCTGTAATTTATCCTATGTAATCATGCAAGACGCCTCATTGTAACACAAGATGCACTGGATTTCAAATGTCTAAAAATAAGAGTTGGCTCATCTACAACTGAGCCTTAGTATGTTACTCTTTATTCCCTTACCCTATAGTGTCAGTATACAGTATATTCCATATGCACTGCTATGAAAGAAGATCCTGGCCTCACAATGGCTTGCTTCCATAATATCATGACACCAAAATCATGACAGAGCCTATTAACGCCACTATCAACATTGCAATGACCATTACAATTTATAGTCCAGAATTGGCAGCAGAATGTAATGATGCATTATATGAAAAGATAAGCCTTTACTTTAGCATTGGCATTGGCCCCAAACTGCTGTATTGGTTCATTATTAATAATAATGAAAAACAAAACAATATTGGTTAACAATCTACAACTTCTATACTTAGGACTCAAATCATCAATTTCTATTGAGATGTGCAGTACTTTTATTGCTGTGCTCTGTAGTATATATCATATGACATAACATGATTCTTATTACATGTAGTGTTATATAAGTTGCTCTCAAGATAATCCTTAGCAGGAACTTTTTTTAACAACTTCTTTTTTTACTTTATGTTTTCCCACAGCCTGAGAGCAAGGTATGGCACGTCTGATCTGCGTAATGCACTCCATGGCAGTGAATCTTTCAGTGCAGCTGAGAGGGAGATCAAATACATGTTCCCAAACTGTGAGTCACGCATAAACACACACATGCCTTTTTAATAAACATGCAGTGTTCATTTTGAGAACACTTTCCATTCTGTACGCCTGACACCTTCTCTCACTCCAGCTGTAATCGAGCCCATTCCAATGGGAGGAGCAGCCAAAGAATACCTGAGCAAGTATGTGAACCCAATTCTGCTGCGTGGACTCACTGAGCTCTGCAAACAGAAGCCACTCAATCCCTGTGTATGTATACGAATGTCCCCATGGTTTAAGATATGTTACAGGCCATTTTTATCCATTATCAAATTATTTACTGTCATGACAGTTGCCATGATATGTTTGCTTTTGTTGAGTCTTTTGTCTTCAAACGTCTTTCGCCATTGTCCTACATTTCTGTTTACCATTCCCATTAGATTTCGCTTGCTGACTGGCTGTTGAAAAACAACCCAAACAAGCCTCAGATATATGATGGAACCACGGTGGAAGAAGCACAATGACAACAGGTGGTAGTGAGAGCCATGTGTCATTTCAGGCAGATTCATTTTCATTCACTTGTATTACTAAAATATTGTTACAAAAATAAAATTTTATCACAAATTATCTGTTTTATGTCTTTTCTGGTAAACTGAAGGGCAAACAGTTGTGGCTTACTCACAAACCCACTTTTTTAACAACTAATTATAACGAGTGATTTGATTCATAAATAACAATAATCAAAAGGAAATCCAAGCTCAAGCAAAAAGTATAGCAGTACAAAATGCAGCATATGGACTCAGGTCAGATGAAGCATGTATGGACCGAAAAGCCATGGTTTTAACTAATAAGCGTTAAGTGTTGCACATTCTCTATTGTAGTATTGAATCAAAATTTCAATCAAAGGCAAATTTGCTTACGAACACACTCATTGGAAACTGTTCCAAATCACTCCCTCCCTTCCAAGTCACATATCTCAAACGTGTTCATTTTTGAACAAAGTGCTTCCTTCCCCTTGAATCTTTACCCTCTGAATGCATCAGTCACTGAGTTTAAGAGTTTGCAGTTGAGTTGCTGAATCTGATCAGACATCTTGTAATTAAGGTTGCTCAGACTTGTCAAATTACTTGCATTGTGAATCGAATGAATTGCTTAACTGGGGTGTTTAAGTTAAGTTATAAGGTATTTGAAGCGAATGTCCAGTCATACATCCTATGATGTCTTGCCTTTGACTCCGATTCTGCTGTAATTTGTAAATGTAACAGACTATTTGACCTATCAGATGGTTGCAGTGTGATCTACGTGGTTATCACTCACTTATGTTGGGTGTAATAGCTCGAAGAGCTGCTGGCTAAGAAAATCTCATTTTTGCATGCCTGAATCAAATAAATTCCTTACTATTAGACAGAATAATTTAACAAATTGCTATTCTTCCCTCTGTCAGAAAAAGAGAGACATACGTTGCATTCCTGGGGGTTATTTATTGTCTGGTGCTTATTTGTCATTAACAGTTGTCTTGAACAGTGTTATCACCTAACAGATGTCCAGGGGGGCTGAATGGCCGCACTTTCTGTATTTAGCTGTTAAGAGCAGTGTAAATACACAAATGCCAAAACCTAAATTTTAACCTACGTTTTCCGTACACTTATTCTTGAAAATTTTCACACGTAGACGTAAACTGTATGATAGTTGCTTGCGGCTATATTTTGTCAAATTCTGTGTTAATAAAAGCAATATTAATCAAAGTACAAAATATAAAAGGGTTAAATATTATGTAACACGAGCGAGGCCCTTTTCCAAGTGTTAACATGACGAATCAAAACTATCCAGACGTGTACAAGTCCCAAAAATGTACCTAGAAACTGAAAAGGTACTCAAAGTTCCTGTGTGTAAAGGGCGTGAACATTTTCTGTAAGAAAAAAACAAGACCTTATGCGATTGGTTGGTGCTCTGAATGACAGTGCTGATGATCAAATCAGATGGCTTCCTGGCTGAAATGTCGTTTTTTTCTACCGGTTCTATAAAACCAACCACGAGTTGGCGTCGTATGGGAGAATCCATCTTGAAGAGAGCTCTCCGATTGTGTGATCAGTAAGCAGCTTTTTCGGGCTTCTTTTGCACCCATTACGCTCAATTTGTGTGTTATATTATTGCGTAAGTACTATGTTTCTAGTAGATTTATGGGTATTTTTTTAAGTGGATGTTGTTTAGATGTTTATAATTACAAAAAACAGTGTGTGGCGAGCACGGCCTCCGCATTACGTAACTGCGAATTGAGTTGTACGGTCCAGGCTTGGTTTATCAGTGCGATACAGCTTGTTACAATGTTTCTAATCTTTTCCTGTAGCACAAATTCAGTGGTAAATGTCGTGTGCGTTCTTTGCTGTGGACCAATACGGTTACTTTGTTGACGTTTTCTGAAATCAAAAGAAGCGTGGCTCTCTTTGAATGTATGGAAGGCGATCTTGCCGGCCAAAATGGTGGGGAATGTATGCTTTGGCACAGCATAAATGGCGAAGCATGCACGGCATCATGGATTATATAATCGCCACATCTTGGTAACATATTATTGTGTTTTTCCTCCAGGGAAACGGGATCATACTAGTTCAAAATGTCCGACACTGAGCAGCAGTTTATGGAGACATCAGAAAACGGCCACGAAGGCGACGAGGATTTTAACGGAGCCGGGCACGCCGATGAAGGGAACGAAGGCGAAGCCGTGAATGAATGCGGGGAGGGCGCAGGGCCTGAAGCCTGTGCGGAAGAAGCAGCGCAGGGGGATTCGCAAAACGGTGCCTCGGAGGGCGGACAGATAAACGCCAGCAAAGGCGAGGAGGATGCCGGGTGAGTGAAACCGCTAAATGTGTGAATTTTGTGGAGCCGACAGCGGTAAAGCGCTCTCGGTTTGTCATGTTCCTTTGTTCCGCCGGGCTTTGTTGGCGCCATGTGCAGAGTGGAGGGGGGATGGGCACTTGAGCAGGGATCAAATCCAACATGTATTGGCTTATGTGTATCTCCCGGGATGTGATTTCTGCTGCAGTCGCATCCCAGCGGTTTTTAATCTAGTGAATTTATGTTACAAAAGAGCCTGGTGGAGGGTACAGCGACTACGTCCCTTGTCTTGCTACGTCATCGGTGGCAACAGATGTTCTAGAACAGTTTGTGCACTTGTCCAACCCCCCTCCCACTTGTAAAGTTGTGGCAGTAGGTGCCGTAATGGTAACCCTTTCCCCCTTTCTGTGGCTAGGAAAATGTTTGTCGGTGGCCTCAGCTGGGATACGAGTAAGAAGGATCTCAAAGATTACTTCTCTAAATTTGGTGAGGTGACAGACTGTACCATCAAGATGGACCAGCAGACAGGCAGATCAAGAGGCTTCGGCTTCATTCTGTTCAAAGAAGCAGCCAGTGTAGAAAAGGTGAGTGAAAACAACAGGTTGTGCCAGGTGTTAAGTGTCTTGTGGTCAGAAGAGAGCGCTTACTTTACTGTTTACTTTCAGGTCCTTGAACAGAAGGAACACAGGCTAGATGGCCGACAGATCGATCCCAAGAAGGCCATGGCCATGAAGAAGGAGCCAGTCAAGAAAATCTTCGTGGGAGGCCTCAATCCAGACACAGAAAAGGAAGTTATCCAGGAATATTTTGGAACCTTTGGAGAGGTACGATATTGAATGGGTTTGGGGGTGTATCAGTTTATTGCATGGCTGCTGAGACCACTGTAAACCCGGTGTTGCTTGCTGCTCCTAAAGTTTTTGTTTTCTGTTCCTTCAGATCGAGACAATTGAGCTTCCACAAGATCCAAAGACAGAAAAGCGGAGGGGCTTTGTATTCATCACATATAAGGATGAGGCTCCAGTCAAGAAAGTCCTGGAGAAGAAATTCCATAACGTCAGTGGAAGCAAGGTAAAGGCAAAGCACACAGTGTGCTTAGAGCTCATTATTCTTACCAGATCAAATCCATGAGTTTTAATATATTTCATCTCTGCTGTACTTTTAATGTGAATCTGTGTTTCGTTGCAGTGTGAGATCAAAATAGCCCAACCCAAAGAGGTGTACCAGCAGCAGCAGTTTGGCGCCCGTGGATATGGGGCACGCGGCAGAGGCCGTGGAGGTATTTACCATCACCTGTGTTTGTGTACTATCAACAATTTTATCGCTAAACATACTCATTTGTAATGAGTGAGCTGACAACCAGCTATACGATTTGTTGGAGCATGTCTACAGTGGTCCTACATGTCATTTCCAGGTCAGGGCCAAAACTGGAACCAAGGCTACAACAACTACTGGAACCAGGGCTACGGCGGCTACGGACAGCAAGGCTATGGCGGCTACGGCAGCTATGGCGGCTACGGCAACTACGACTACTCAGCTGGATATTACGGCTATGGGGGTGGCTACGACTACAGTAAGCGATAAGTGCCCCGGGAAAAGAAAAAGAATGCGAGAAGCTTTATTTTCTTGGTCCTCCTTGTACAGAAAAACTCAGTCCCTTTTTCTCTTGTCCTCCAGACCAGGGCAATACAAGCTATGGGAAAACTCCAAGACGTGGAGGCCACCAGAGTAGCTACAAGCCATACTGATCACATGTAGTGCAGGTATGCATTTTTGCATCATCTATGGTAATGCGACAACATAGCTGTAACCATTAGTGCCTTTTTGACCTAAAAATTTTCCCCATCTAGTCTAAATCCATTCAAACATTGTTGGGGGGAGGTGGGGGGGCTGTGTCGTGGGGTCTGTAATCATTAAAGATGGATTCATTCCATGTGCCAACCATTAAGATGCATCCCTACAAACACTACTTGATCAATAAGGGTTGATGTGGTGGTGGTTGAGACTAGGAATTAAGGGCCTTTCACTGGGGTGCTGGGTGTGGCAGCTAGTAGTCGTGTCCCCTCCCCTAGGTGTGTCTGTGTCCATTCACTAACCTGTCAGTCATTCATGCACTTGTCTGTCTGTTAATGCATGTCATATTTGGTTATTCTCAGTAACATTGAGCACCGTGTTTTTCTCTTAAGGTCTAAAGTAAATAAGAAAAGAAACCCATGGTCCGACCACAGCGAACATGGGCTCTGGCTTTTCCTTTGGAGTTGGCAGAAATTTGGACTCATGCTCCATTTGTACAGATCAAGTGAGGAACTGGGGAAGCAAATGTCACTTTTCCACTTTTTATTTTATATTGTTTTGTGTCCATTTACATTTCCAGAAATGGAAGTGTTATTTTTACTGTACTTTTTGGTACCTTTTTGAATCTAATGTATTGTATGGTTGTATTTTACATGTCTACTGGATTTACCAACGAGCAGGAGCAAGAGCTTTTGAAGCTCACTGAATAAAACAATTTTGCTTTTTTTTTTTCTTTTTTTCTGTTGGTGTTTCTAGATCTTTAGTTCTTTTCTCCTGTGCTGAGTGTTTGATGCGAGCTGCATGGCTTCAGATGTGGGGTGAGGCAAGATAAGGGATTCAAACTTATCAAAGGGTTCATTGTAAGCGTGTCAAGTGTATGTTTGCAGTTGGCTAAGTAGATGAGGACAACCAGCATTTTTTTTTCTTTTGGCTTTTAAGGAGATTCTTCCCCCATCATGTCTGCTATTTTAAGTGGCTTTACTAGTGTAATGATACAACCGAGCGCAAGCCTGTTAATGTAAGAGGGCACTCCCTCTCTCACTGGAAACTCATTCCTCTAGTGTCTTGGGCAAATTGGTAGAAATAAACTTTTGGTTTATATTACAAACGGATCCTTTTGTTATTATTTGTAAAGTTAATGTTAAATGTTTTGTACTGTTAACTGGCTTGCTTGTTTTGTCTTGAGTAATGCTAATATCTACAGATTTCTCTTTGGGAAGCTTTGGGCGAGGGCTTCTCTACCTGCAGGATAACAGGTTAAGTTTTAATACTCACCCCACTAGATGTGAAACTGCGATACTTGAGTATTTTTGTGATTATGCCCAGGAGTGAAAGGTAGTGCTCTGGTAAGTGCTTATCTCAACCATATTGTGTCTTGAGAACATGTTGCCGATAAATATGTTGGGATTGGTATCTTCAAACTTGCTACTGTGGGTGGAAAAAACCAAAAAAAAGGAGAAAAGTGCTTGAAATGTTTATTGGTTATGAGAAATGCTTGAAAAATCAGGCCCGTGTATCTGAAAGTCTATTAGTGTTACATGATTTTCTTCTTGTGTTAATAATCTCCCAGGTGTTACATCATGATCCGCCACAGCTGTCATTCAGTTCCAAAATGATAATCAAAGTTTATAAGTGCAGGTATATTCAGCTGGCACTTGGTTTCCCAAAATGAATACCAGGAGTTGGTGCTGAATGCCTGGAAAGGAATGAAATGAAAGGGATATTTCACTTATGGTAGTCTTTCACTTTTAGCTTGCACAGCTCCAAAGGAGCTCGAGAACAGTCATCCTCAAATATTGGCTCTCTGAAGATCCACTGTCTCAACTGTCATTCAGGGTTCCCCTAACTCCTAGCTGTTAGAACAAAATCATTTATTTAAAAGTATTTGTAAGGAGTCAGACTTCAGGATCAGGTTTTCAAAACAGTGTTTTGTTGTGACTACGGGTCCCCACAGTGGCCAGTATTGGTGAGTGCATAACGGCAACATGCTCTGCCAAAGTGAAATGAATGAAATTGTTTGGTCCACTGAAGCCTCAAGTATTAAGATATTCATATCTCTACCTCTGAACCTTATGAATGTGACCATCTCACAATGTCTGCTATTAAAAGTTTTTTTCTACAGGTTTAACAAACCTTAAATGTCTTCATTTTCCAGTTTAAGGTCATTGGGTCTTCATGTCTAGGAAAACAGGAGATTGGATAAATCATTATGGTCTCATGAATCTGTGTTCAATCTGTGGAATACAGTGGTGTTCAGATTTTCACCCTCATTATAGCCAATGTTTTGTATCTGAATGTTTCCACATACAATCAAATGATTAACAGTGTATAAACGGGGGCTTGCTTCATGCCTCCCGCCTGTGTAACTGACCTGTGAGGATGCGGTCAATGCTTTGTACCACCAGCTCTGCGTCCTCCATACTGAAGCACATGGGAGGTTTAAACTTGACAACATTCTCCCAGGGGCCATCTGTACTGACACAGATTCGATCCTCCTCTTTCAACCTGATGTAGCAGATAAAGTGATTTTCCTAATGCTGCCCTTGAGTCTAAAGGTAAAACATCGCAGAGATCTTACAGCCTAAGTACAAACTAGTGATTTTGCAGGTGTTTTGAGTGGCTACTTCTAAATCATACTGAACCAAAACATGCACTATCCTTTTACCCTGTACGCCTAGCCAGTTACGACTAGCGCCAGAACTTTGACCTCTCACCTCTTCACCAGCCTCGATGCTGCGTCTGTGGCAGGAGTCCTCTGCTCTCTGTCTGTCACCAGCTCCAGGCCCACAAACAGCCCTACCCCTCTGCACAAAGAGCACAGGAATGATGCACTACTTGAATCCCTGAATGCATAGCTATGCAACCAGCATTCACTTCACTATAATCTCAAGTGCAGCTAAGGTCATGGGCCATCAAAACCTCAAGACCTACTTTTATTGAATGCGTGTCTTTGGAAAAGCAGATGATTTCCTGTTGTCAGGCAGGATATTATTTGGTCATTGTGACAGTATTTGCACACATGAACATTTTATTTATTTTTTTAGGTATGATTTCAAAATAAATATCTGGTGATATATTTTTTGCTTGGTCTTTCTTGTCATAATGAAAAAAATCTACATCTAGGTTAAGGCATAATGAGTGGATATAGTTTGCCTATGGAGAATAAGTTGACAGCAATAGGACAAAAAAAACACTGATGTTTTGCATTTTTTTGTTGTATTTTCTGGGGCTATGAGAACAGTTTTATTGACAGCAGTCACAACTAACAGTGACAACTGAAATCATTCGAAAATAATTTCTTTTGCATTTTGCAGTCCACTATGTAATAGTAATCTCAGTGTAGTGTAATTGTAATAATGCATTTGGTATAGAGTATCTTAATGCTGAGGTATGTCTAAGGCAATTCATATACATTAATTATTAGAGTTTAAGCATTTAATATTGCAAACTCACAGAAGTTTGAGTATGAACAAGTTTGATGAAAACAATCTTAAAGCCAAACTGCAGCCAAATCCATGCACCCTTACCGGACATCACCAATAATGCGATGTTGTGTTTGTAGCTTTCTGAGCAAGTCTTTTAGGTGTGCTCCCACCCTTGTGGCGTTTCCTTTTAGGTCCTCCTTCTCTATCACATCGAGAACTGCCAGGCCAATTGCACAGGACACGGGATTCCCTCCAAACTGTTTGAAGTCAGAGAAAGAAAAACAAAATCACTTCACCTTGATGTACGCGTGCTTACACCAAGCCAAATATATTTGAAAGGTATTTCCACAGAAACAAAGGTGTGAGTCATTTGCTGAATAGTACAAACTTCCCCTCAGTTTTTATATATTTGGCTTTTTGGTGCTTTTCAAGACCAGAGAAATTATAAATGAAAAGGGGAAAAAAAATGAAATTGCATTGTCTGACATAGTTGAATGTTAAAGGCATATTTGCCCACTCCTGTATTAATAATCTACCATATTTATTTAAATAGTTATCATTGATTGTGCATCTTTTATAAGGTGATGTAGTGCTAAATAAAAGTTTGGGTAAACTTTGATGTCCAGTGAGTGACCAACCACCAATTAAAACAAAATAAATTATATAATAATTTATAGTTTTTATCCCTTAAAAAATAACTATATTCACATGAGGTACATCAGTTTAATAGTCCATACTATGATGTAACAATACTATGAATGTCTGGGTTTTTGTCAGCCTAAGAAGATGATAAACTATTTTTTTCATTATAAAAGTATAAACATCCCTGGTTTCATGTCATGGTTATTGTGAATTTAAATTTGTTGTGTTTACAGCTGGAGAATTGATATGGATGCCAGTTTCCTGGGGAATTTAATCATACTGCATTGCAGCCATAGTCACCGTATTGAAGTACTCCACTCCATTGGCTGTAAACGCCGCAGCTATCTCTGCTGTAGTTGCCACACAAGCCACGGGGTGCCCGTTGCCCATCGGTTTGCCCATGGTTACGATGTCGGGGCAGAAATCCTCCCCCTGCATCTGGAAAGCCCAGAAGTGACTTCCCACACGCCCAAAGCCTGTTTGCACCTCGTCTGCAACAAACACTCCACCAGCTGAGCGCACATATCTATGGAGAGCACAGGAGAGACACACCGTGTCACCGATGTCTTTTTGTTTTACATGCCTGAGCAAACAGTCTGAAATTGCTTCTTTGTTGACATTTTTTCCCACTCTGCAACTTTGGTCGAGTATCCTTGGGGCAAAATGATTTGTCCTCCAACACTTGGCAATGACTCAGCAAAGAACGCAGAGATCTATGGAAGGCAAGAAAGCATAGGAGCAGTAGATTAGATAGATACTTAATAGATCCCAAAGGAAATAAGCAATAGGAACATTATGCATTATGTTTATGACAAGGTCATAATGGTATTATGGGTGTTCTCTGTGGGATGAAGAGAGATTTCATTCATGCTGTACTGGATTTTATCAAACTATACCTTGCGACCTTTCCTGTGCACCTCGTCTATCAGCTCTTTTACAGTGTCAGCATATGCCTGGGCTAGGTTGGGGTGGTTCTCTCTGTACATGCCCCTGTAGGTGTCTGGTAAGGGTGCCTAGGAGGATGAAAACCATCCAGTTAGAAAGGCAGATGCCTACTGTTGGCCAGCACTCTGTGAAATAATTGTTATATAAACTTACACACCACATGAACCCATTCTTTTTGTCCTGCCAGTTTCCGGAACTTGTATGGACTAATGTCGATGAGGGACATAAGATGCCCATGGTACGCACTAGTACATAAGGAGAGTTGCAGTGTAATTGACATAAAAGTATATGCTCAGCAAGTGAATCTGTTGGAAAAACTGAAAACTTACTGGTCAAGCACAATGACGTCTTCATGCTGGGTGTACTGCTGGGCCAGGCGTAGTGCAAGATCATTGGCCTCTGAACTGTCAGGTGAACAGATATATTAAAAAAACACTGGAGATTGCACTTATTTGGTTATTAGGGATATATCACTCTGTGAGGCTGTGAGGAGGTTGGTGGCAATATTGGCACATACCCAGAGTTGACAAAGTAGAAGACACACAGTTTCTCAGGTAGGGTAGCAGCCAGACGGTCTGCATACATGATAATGTTGTCATGTAGGAAGCGTGAATTTGTGTTCAGAAGCTCCATCTGAGCTGTTGCAGCCTGGGTAATGCTGGGGTGACAGTGGCCAACTACAACAAACGCATTCGTTATCAAGTCATGGGCGCTTTTACCGCTAGGAGGCACAAGTGATTTTTTCTACATATATTTTTCCAAGTGTTTAAGTTACGTTAGTGTTTCGAGAAGGGATTCAAGAAAAGTTTTACCATGGTGAACGTTACTGATGCAATCCAAATAGCGTGAGCCATTTTCGTCAAATAAGTATTGCCCTCTTGCTCTCACTATTTTCACCGGGTCGTCTGAATAGAACAGTCTACAGGATTGCCTGAAACCAAACGAGATATGATCATTCACCGAGTGTTACACGGAAGTCTATAGTGCAAAACATGGCTATAACATAAACCGACAACCCTCTACTTAGGCCAACATAATGCATCTTCTTGGACATTAATCAGTGTTCACATACCCGATTAATTTCTTTCTCATTGCAAGAGTCTCTTCTTTTCTGAACTTTTCTGATGCCATTCCGTATTCGCTTTACTCTTTCTCTATATGAATGTAACATTTAAATCCAGCAACTCAGATCTGTAGTGCTGTACAACCCGTTATCTCGCGGTTCCAAAGGTTCCCATCATCCACCACGCATGCGTCATTCATAGCTGTGGTACATTTTACTCTGTCATTTTGGAATAATTACATTTTAATATGCCCATAAACAATACATTATACCACATGAGAACAGTTTGTATGTTATGTTTGTATTACTTATTTGAGCTTTTATTTATTTATTTTTTTTATTTAGCTATTGGCTATAATAAGGGCAAGTACTTGACTGGGGGCGTTACCGGGGAAAAGACGGGTTAAACGATGTGTAAAATATAGCAAATTAGTTATTCGGTTGAGAGCACCTGAATGAATTACACATTGATAAGTAAATGAATATTGTTATAAGACGTTATTAAAGAATTTCGTCAAAAATGTTATTTTATTTTTGACAGTATTTTTCTATTACCTCTGTAGTGGTATCGTCCGAGGGTATAAATACTCCGCGAAAGCACTCGCCATCCTGTGCACTGTGTGCAGCTTTCGGTTGCTAAGGAAACAGCGAATGCAGGTAATACATCAGACAGCTGTAGCAGCTACCTCGAAAACAGGCAGCGTGAACTAGCTAACGCGACAGTAATTTCGAGATAGATTATCGGACCAGTCACTTTATTTATGAACGTCCTTCCTTATGTTGTAGTTTTACAAATTTTCGTTCCGGCTTTGTAGAATGACAACACATTTAGCGGCAGTAAAAAGGCCTAATATAAGCAAGCTAAAGCTAGCTGTTAGTGCACTTGTTAGCCTGCCAGCTAACATAAGCCAGCTAACGTGGGGTTGGTTCCCACGGGCTGCATCATGTTGCTGAGCTAACTATCTAACTAGCTTACCAGCTAATGTCTCAAAGCTACATATGATTCCTACAATGAATCTAACTTAAACTGAACGAATCCTGTCATTCGAACATTATGTGAGATAAGCAGTTGTGCCACAGCCAACGTTAGCGGGCACATATCTTTACTGGCTAACTAGTAAGTAGTTGTCTGGATTTAATAAAGGCAGTCTGCACAGGACTGTCCTAAACTTGTGTGTGCTAGCACGTTCACTTGCCAGCAGACAGGCGACAAGTTTTACTGGTCTTCAGCAAACGACCAATCAATGTACTTCATTAATGTTGCAGAATTATAGACCTGTCTTGCTAGTCAAATTAAGGATACCCTCACATTACCTTTCACGATTGTATTGTGTGATTTCTCATCAAAATTTGGCAACTAATTTTTTTAATATTTAAACTTTGGTTCGTGAGCCAGTATGAATACTTATTCAAGTTTAGTATCAGTTGTCTGTGCAAAGGCTGTGCTTTTCACTGATTCTGAATACTCTGCACGTTTCATTGGCAAGGTATAGCTCTTCCTTTAACTGGCCTTAGTGGCTGACCCAGGGTTATGTTTAGCCAAAAGCCATGTGCCAGTTATGAAGTTTGGATACTGGAATGTCATGTGGAACTAGTAGAGCTAGCACTGTAGCACCATATTTGCCACAAAGAGGAAGGCCCTGAAGGCCACATCTGTGACTATCAACAGCATGTACTGAGTACTGATGGGGAGAAATCTCTTCAGCTCTTAAGGTTAGAGACTTCAAGATCCCCAAGCTTTGTCATTCAAA
This sequence comes from Neoniphon sammara, assembly GCA_900302535.1. NCBI lineage: Eukaryota > Metazoa > Chordata > Actinopteri > Holocentriformes > Holocentridae > Neoniphon > Neoniphon sammara. The sequence goes on along the minus strand of OMKZ01001670.1, from coordinate 17,482 downwards.
ATAACATCAGTAGAGCTGCATAATTTGAAACAGTGAATGAAGTGAGTTCATACATCATATCTTTCGGTTTTAGTTTCAGCATGATGTGTACATTTGTGTGCGTAAGACTTTCGCAGAGTGGTACAAAGGTTGAAACGGGTTGCCAGGTTTTTGTGTCTAAGCCAGTGCAGGTTAATCTAAGGGTGTGCCTTGATTCAATAACTGTTAGATCTTTAAAGCCACCTCTGTGCAATTTGCATACAAAGAAATGGCTTAGCAATGTGTATCAGTGACACAGACACCTAGGCTATCTTTTGGTCCTCAGTTTCTCGGACACTTTTTTTTTTTTGTCCTGGCAGTTTAAGCCCTTGAGACCTGGTCACTTTCTTTTTAGTCTTTTGTTCCCCTTGCACAGTGACTATGGCAAGCTTCCAGCCTCCATTCCCCTTCATTTTTCACACACTTCCCCCATCCTCCCCCTCTTCCTTTCTCCCTCCCCCTTCCATTCTCCTCACAACCCTCTCCAAGGACTAGGCTCTTATCACTTGTTTTTAATTGGACCCAATTGGCTTTGATTGCTGTGGTATTCCCCCATAGGTTTTCACTTAGGTTGTGCTTCTTTGTGTTCTCTTTTGGTCCGGCCTGTGTATTGTGTATGTTACCCAGATAAGAAATGGATATGTTCATCCACTAAGTGTGCACGATGGAATGTGAAGTGTTTCTTTGTTCTGGGACTGCTAGCCACCATGTGTGCTCTCTGCCTTTGTGAAAGTGAACTTCTGTGACTCTCTTTCATGTGTGCGTGAGGCAGCACATAGATCCCAGCTTGGGTCTCATATAGCAATATGTGGTCAGACTAGTCACCAGAGCACTCTTATTTAGGAATTCTCTGCTCCTGTGGCTTTTTCACACTAAAGTATGATAGCAGTAACATATTTAAGAGAAATTTGCAGCAGTAGTTCTTATCTTTCTTGTAGCCAAGACTTGATAGATATATTAAAGACAATTTATGAAAGCCATGGTTCATTCATTCAAATTTGTTTCTTTTTTGAACAAGTTCAATCCACCATTTCATATTTATGCCTATTTTCTAATCTCTTTTCCTCTCTAGATGATGTGAAAATGAAGGTGGCATAGTGCAAGAGTTGGTCAGTCTGGCCGGTTGAGGTGCAGAGGGGACGCCACAAACCACGCCAGAATTCTGACACACAAATCCCCTACTACCCTTAGTTCCTCTCCTCCTTATCTTCATGTCTATCCTTGGGTCATAGCTACAACCATGGTGACGCTTATCACAGAGCAGCTCCGTAAGCAGAGTTTGGAGGAACCTTATCACAAGGCTTTCTCATTCAATGTGAATGTGGTGAGTTGGATACAAAACTCAATGCTCTTATGTTTCAAATGGCTGCCTTTCTGCCCTGTTAGCGCACTTGAAACTTAAGTGAGTCTAATTTTGTACTTGCCTCATTATATTGCGGTTTCAGTCATTACCTGCTGTTGGTTCCAGTCCCACGGTCTCATGGAGTGCATATGGATCAGCACCAGGTAAGCTCATTAAATTTGGCCTTGCATTTTTGCAACCAAATGTTTAGGGTATCAATCACATGTTCATCTCTTGGCATTCCCAGAGAGAAGTTTGGCTACACACCCATCATCCAAGGCCCACCCTCTGGATGCTTCCCCTGACCTGGACCCCCTCTGGCCTCCCACCCAAGCAGGAGAGCCTCTCCACAGGCCTGAAGTTCCCAGCACATCAGTCACAGACATGGCCCTCCAGAACTCCCCTCCCCCACCGCCTCCTCCAAAACGCCATTGCCGCTCCCTCTCTGTTCCGGAGGACCTGTCTCGTTGCCGCTCCACCTGGCGTCCCAGTGCCTCCAAGGTTTGGACTCCTGTAAAACGTGGCTGTCAAAGTGGTGGAGGGGCCAGTTTAGGGTCTGTATCCAGTTCTCTGCCACTTTGTGGCCCTAGTTCCTCTCTCACCTCCTCCTCCCTGCACTCCTCTTCCAGCCCTACTTTTTTTAGCTTGGCACTGTCCTCTGACTCCCCGCTACCATGGAGCTTCCCGTGGGACCCCTGTGATACACTGAGGGGAGCCTGCTCTACCTTCTTCCCTGCCCCCTCTTCCTGCTCCTCTTCCCCGGCCCCGCTGGCCTCCTCTCACTCACTTCTGCATCGCCGCTTCTCCCTCTCCCCTGTGCACATTCAAGAGGCCTCTGTGCTGCTCCTGCCTCCCCAGCCCTCCCCTGCTTCTGCTTTGACCCCTGGCTGTTCTGCCATGGAGCCCCCTGCCCCTTCCCCATCTCCCACATCAGCCTGCAGCACACCATCCTCCTCCAGGCGTGTCCTGCGTCCAGTCCTGCCACGATGCCACTCTCAGCCCTGTGACATGCGCAAGCCTCGCCTAAAGAGACGTCATGACCCAGACATTCTGCCTTGTCCCAGGCCAGGCCTCAACTTCAGCAAGATGACTCAGGTGAGCAAGAGACAATCATGGCAACTACAGTCTCTGTCAACCTCACATGGGTTCATACTGTATATTGAGAAACACATAATGGTCTACAGCAGGCTTATCATGAGGATGGATGTTACATGGAGTTGCGTGGATTTTTGTGTGATGAGCACTCCTTCAACCAGAGTGAAACCTGAAACCAGTGAAATCAGCTGTTGTGGTGTTTGGTTGGAACAAAACCCAGCATCCTCTGGGCCCTCCATGCCACATGGTTTGATACCCTTGGTCTACAGGATTATCATTTTTTATTTAGACTTTTTTTTTTCTTTTTGCTCCTGAGCCTTGGGGAGCAACACACACACACACACACAGCCTCAGCCTCAGCTCAGGCCAGCTAACCTAAGCTCAACCCCCACACCACCAGCTCTCCTGCTTCTCTTCTCACAGACTGGTGTTTATGTTGGGATCATTAGTGAGAAGTGGGCCTCTGGTTCCCTGACCCCTCCACCCCCCTCCCACCAGAGAGGCAGAACTGTTTTCACATTCCTGTCTCACTCAGACAGGAGTGCAGTCAGGATTGGGTTCTGCGGTGCAGTGTTGGCACAGGCAGTTTCACCCCATTGTGTGTGTTTGGGTTGACCCTTGTGTTTCTGCGCTGGGCCACTGCTGACAGCCAAAACCATTGAGTCCTACCCAAAACAATGTTCTTAAACCATCTATATTTAACTAATGAAACCAGGCACTGATGCCCATGCTGACCTCCTGGTGTTGGAATTGATATCGTTACACCACCATTTTTCAGGCAGTCAGCATGTGGTCACCGTAAGAAATGGAAATGGTTCAGTTTGTCTTATGAACAGTGCACGTACACATTCACGAGTGTTTAACATCAGGCCCTCATATTGGTAATTCATTCTCTCATACACAGATTTTGATGAAAAGTACCTAATCACAAGTGTCATATCATGTGCATGTCGCTTTTGTCTCCTGTGTAGATTGGTAATGGCGAATCCTTGGGCTGTGGTGCAGGTGGCTGCATAGTTCTAGAGGCCTCCCATGGAGACCGGCGCTCTGCCTTCTCCCCCGCTGAATTCCTGGGACGGACCAGCATTGGGCCACTAAGTGAAAGTGAGGAGGAAGAGGAGGAGGAGGAGGAGGATAAAAGAAAAGGGACTGTAATGGATGGCGGACAAAAGATTATTTTTGAGAGAGACTGCACAGAACTGGACTTAAACCTCATAGAAGAGAACTGACCTCCCTTTGGTGCTCCCTGTGTGATCGACTGCATTCATCACCATGTTAACCACACATGTACGCTACGTGCACTCTTCTGGCAGAGTCCTTGGGAACCTGCTACCCTCCTAAGGCACATGCTGGGACTCTTCATAAACAAAGAACCAAGAAATAAAATGCTGATATTAAAATACAGTATTATCATGATTGTAACACTCAAGCAAGCTCATTCTTCAACATTTCACAAGAATGTCATAGTGCCTGCCCGTTCAGTACTCCATAGAAAAATGTGCACACGAGTAAATGAGTTTATATACACACAGTATTCTGGCTAATAGTTCATATCATTACTTAAGTCTTAATCAGCATAAGCTGTTTATATGCATCTTGATATCATAATCACAAATAACACTGTATAATGGAATAAGCAGAATATTCTGAATATTACCAATGAAATGATTTGCACACACAGCAAAAGCCAGCAGTGGGATAAGATGTAAACATGTCTCAATTTCCCATCTGATATTGGTGTAGTCTTGCCATTATATTATGGTTTTTCAACCTTGATGTGATCTTATGTGAGATGTTTAAGGTGCATCTAGGGTTCACATCTATATTGCAAAAGAATATTTGAGTATCCCAAACGACAGAAGACCGTTAATCTGTACATAACTACATTCCTTGTTTTGTTTTTTTGTTTGTGTTTTTCTTTTTTTTTAAGGATGAATTCTTGAATGGCTGTTCCTGAAAGCCCCTTCCATATTACACAAAGACACACTGTAGACACATTTATACTGTTATGGCTATTCTATCATGCATTTTCACCCTGTGGAATAACTCTGTCATCAAAGGGAAACTGTGCTTGTAGTGGTAAAAATGATTGCACGCCTTTTGTTTATTTTTATGGGCATTGGAGACTTTTTTAATTGTTTTTTAACATAACATTTCTTGTCAACAACAACAACAGATAATACCGTAAATTGATTATGCCTTAAGCCTGAAGTACTAAGAGTTCTTGCTATTATAGTGTTCAGTTTTACAGCCAGACATTTTTCTTGAAACCTCCATTTGTGCTGATTCAGATACTTATGAACGGGTGGCACATGCACTATAACTGTCAGTTAATTAACTGATTCAATGCTGCAGTTGGATCCCATAGGGCACAATGTAATAATGTACTGTACAGTGGTTACACATGTTGAGCCGATTCTGTGTGAGTGTATGTGTGATAAAGCCAATAGCGATGCAGAGGATTTGGTGGCCTTTCAGAGACGATTTTTAATGTGTTTTCAGATGGAGATATTCCTCTTGCACAATTTGTGTACTATTAAACTTTAATAGAGAACGAGGCTTTCGCCAAAAGTGTCATATGTTCTGTACAAAGATGATTTTATCTGCTTTTAAGTTGGGTCATAAAAGATGAACTCAAGGGCCAAATCGGTGTTTTAGCAATATTGACTATTGTGACACCTAGTGGCTGATTTCAGTATAATTCTGATGTTTCATAGAAAATATAGTTTGTGCATGGACTTCACTAACAGTACGAACTGATGCATACACATTGTGGTTAAAAGGGATCTATACGGAACTTTGAATTGTTTGAGTTATAACAGGGTAAACTGATATGTTTTTATGTTTTGGAAAACGTATATTACATTAGGACATACTCAGCAGCGGATAAACTGGATAAAAACAACTTTGGATAGACAGCAGGAGTAGTATGGAAACTGGCAAGGCACAGCGACTTATTTCCGCAACTTCATTAGTCTTTCAGCAGCATCCTTGGCAGAGTTGCCATTCCGCCGTGGAAGGTGAGGGCGCTCCTTCCAGTCCGCTGATGCTTCTTCACAGACGGCCTGACCCCCCATCAACAAGCCACTTCCTCTTTTTTTCTGATTTCATGGCGATCGGGAGAGAGGGAACACCACCGACGCACGCACACTGTCTCAGCACTCCTGAAAGAGTTTAATCGGGGTAAATAATCAACAATTTTTGCACGATTCAGTCACTGGGGTATGCAGTGTTGCCTCTTGACTTTAGTTAAGTGGGCGATCCACGTTTCCCGGTAGAATTAAGCTAATCTTGTAGCTTCTATGTCAAACATTCACATTGTAGCGCCACTCGCTGATAACAAATCGGACGAAATGGGCTCCCCCTCCGCTTGCATCTTTCCCACACACGCAGCGGCACGCTAGTTAACGGCGTTGGCTAGCTAACGTTAGCTGTGATGCAAAAGCCTCCATAGTTGTACTGATGTGATCAAAATTGACAGTTTTACTAGCCATCTAAGTAATCGTAGGTTTATTTGTTGTATTTGGTTGATGTTCTGGATGAATTTCCCGTGCTCCTTTATGTGCTCCAAACCGCAACAATGTTTGTGTTTGGGTTAGCCAACGTTAACATTGGCTAGCTAACGAGCTATGTATCGTTAGCCCGGCTTGCGATCTAGAAGTTAAAGCTACTCAGAAGTTATACACTAGGTATTATAGTTTTATGAAACAACGTAGGCTAAACGCCATTTTGCACAATACGTGTATCGTTTGCATGAAATAAAAAATGTTACCAGCTGCAAGCGCCCCATGGTTTATTGATAGCTAGCTACAGAACATGTTAGCCTTAGCTACTTTCGTAGCTAGTTAACGGTAACTAGCTTGCGCTGCTAGCTAGCGACTCCATTCATGTAAGTCAGGTTGGAGTTAAAACCATAATGTCGAAAAAGTAAAATTTTAGATGTCGAAGGTGATAGATGTGTTGTTTAAGTGTTTCTGTTTTAAAAGTGTAGCCAGCCAGCCATTGCTAACTAACGGTTTTAGGGAAATAGTTTGTAGAGGTGTTTTAGCTTCAATAACTTACAGTTCCTAACTTATTCAGAGGTTTAACGTTACGTTAGAAAAATGGCAGAGCTGGTTACTTAACAGACTGCGGTCCCCAAACTGGGCACATATTATTATAGGCTACACGACATTTTACAGTCAATCTCATCGCTGTGTTGAAGCTTGTAAGCTGTGGTTGGATGGAGCGTTTGTATACAATGGGCCCCCTGCAATCGTAGCATTTGCATTATATTGTACTATATTTTTTAAAGTCGGTAAACTTTCTTTTCTTGTTTACAGCGTAAAGTGAAACGTCAGATTGATTGGCACAAAGGCACAAACAGAATTGTTCTGCTGGTGAGTCTCAAAGTGTATGACTGTTAACATATAGAAAAATAATGGAAGCCCATATGCCTAGGTGTAATATGATTAACGTTAGGTGGCTTTTCCCATCCAAAGTTGTTGCTATTGCTATTTGCTGTTGAGTCTGAATTCTTGAAGTTATTATTCATTACTGGTTACACATGAGCTTACATTTTCATGTTGGGTGCATTTGTTTCTTTGACTATTTTCCACAGTGAAGGTTCAGTTATCGGCCTGACCTTTCTTTTGACCATTTTCCCCCCAGAATATTAAATCATTTGGTCATTTACACCATAAAATGTACATGTTTAATGTACATTTAATTGGAATGTGTATCTTTACTGTCATCCAATATGTGTTTGCAGGTGTAATTGACTGGGCAATATCAAAGGGGCTCCATAGCACTTGGACATCATCTTTTCTCCTCTGTCCCAGGTTCAGACTGCTTAGTCTATGGCTCTGATGGACAAACACAAACAAGTGAAGCGGCAGAGACTCGACCGCATCTGTGAGGGTGAGATTGTGCACCTTTTCATACACAAAATGAATGAGTTACTTACTGGGCAGATGCTTTTATAAGCTGTATACTTTATATCTAACAAATTTGAATTTTATTGTAATGTTTTTGTGCATATGCCTCATACCCATGGCTAATTATACCAGTCACTTACTAATTTTTTCTTTTTTCTAAGATGTGAAAAAAATATACCTGACTATAAAAACTTCAAAAGTCACTTCATCTTTAGTGCTACCCTGCAGCCTTCATTCTTAGTAGAGTGAAGTAAAACAGACAGATTCTCACTTTGGCTACTGGACCAAAAGTATTATTCTCTTAAGTGTTGTGTGCTCTTTGAAACCAGAGGTTGAAAGCTCCATATATGCGCTGTATTATGTACAATTCTGATAACTTAACGATCGCTTTGACTCTGTTTTTCTCGGCCTTGTCTGATCTCGGGGGGTCTTGTTGCTTTTGTTTTAGGAAGATTAAATGATGTTGATTATAAAATACATGTCTGTAGTGTTATGTACCTGAAGTGTGAAGGGATTGCTTAAAGTGCTGACTGTTATTGTATATCCTTTCTCTTAGTCAGTGTGAGACTGGAGGGTGTTGCTATTGCTAAAATGATACTAGTGAGCTAGGGATGTAAGAAATGAACTGTTTTTGAAATTAAATTGATATTCATGCGTAATGCTTACAGCCAGCTGTTGAGGGGATTACATGAAGACTTGGCAATAGATTTGAAACTGAATGTAACAGAAGATAGTTTCACTTATGTAGCCCAACAAGAGTGTGAGGTCATCTCATGGATGGCACAGAGAAGATGTCTGACTCCCATGGAAAATCCTGTATTTTGAGCTGCTGTGCTAGCGCAGACGATGGAGATCAGTCATAATGGTGAGCTAAAATGGAGGGAACAGTCTGGGAGAGTCTCTGGAGACGGGCGAGAGGGAGAGGACGAGGTGAAGGGTCGTGGCCGCAGCTACAGGGAAACGGGCCAGCTGTCTCTTTAAAAAACGACAACAGCCAAACCGCCCTCAGCCACAGCCTGGCTATGCTAATGAGGTTAGTGCTGGTTGGCTGGCCCTCAATGGAGCTGCCTGTGATTGGAGGCTGGTCGTGGGGGAGGGGCTGGGTGTGGATGACAGCTGGGATCCAGCCAGCCAAGAACAGTCTGACAGAGAGAGGGAGAAAAAAAGAACGATAGAGGGAGAGCAAGGCAAGAGAGTGTGAGAGAGAGAGGAAGACAGGCTGACAGACTTCATAATGCAAGGTTAGGCCTGGTGCTCGTGTATTTTTTTTTTTTTTTTCCATATGTGTTGAAGAGATGCTTGTGTACTATAGGGGGGGGGCAGGCGATGTAAGGTTTGGGTGTGGTGCAGCCGTGTGTGTGCAGTTTCCTTTTTCTGCCTTGTGTGTATTTGTGTTAGCCGTTAAAAAGGAATTGAATAACCGTGTGTGTGTGTGTGTGTCTGGCTGTGTCTGGGTGGAGTACTCCGCTTGCTGCATTATCAT
>OMKZ01001665.1:1636-19985 GCA_900302535.1 Neoniphon sammara | reverse complement strand
TGAATTCAAGCTCGAGCTCTGTACTAAGATCCCACTAAATATTTTGCTGTGCGTTGTGTGTATGTTTAGGAAGCTGCAGTCCACTGAATGTTTGGAGCTGTGGAAACTCCAGGCCACTGTAAGGACTCCATAATTCACAATGAGAAGTTCAGTATGAACCTTTTACATATAAATAAATGTTTGTAACATTAAATTTAATGCCAAACGATTTCCTGCGATGATGATTAAGCTGATCACCCACCAATAAAACATGTGGACCAAGCTGCGTCTCAACATTCACAGCTGACTTTTAGTGATACGATTTATGCCAACCACACTTCACAGTTTCTACTGGAATTATATAATTGAAATTACAGCATGGCTAATTAGTTCGTCTCATGATTCCATGACAATCTCATTTTTTCCTGTTTTTCTTTGCAGAGGAAGATTGAGAAGAATTCCCCTGAGTGACCTGAAGGTGTATTTTTCAATCAGCTTTTAATTGGATGACACAAGAGAGAGAAAAATCAGACAGAACTGGGAAGTTCCATAATGCAGTTTGAAAATGAAAAGTAACTTTAAATGTGTTAGCTAGTTTTCCACATCATAATTAAGCTGAAACAGCTATATGTTTGATTTTGTTTTTCTTACTTTTTGAAACAGAGTCTGGCCTGTTGGGTTCAAACCCCTTGGAAAAGAGGCAGCGGCAATGGGAGTTTACAAAAAATATATAGCAGATAATCTGTCTTAGCTAACTCGCCCAATCAGACAAACAAACCATATGACGTGATAAGCAAACACCAATAATTATGATGGTGAAAGTGAGCAATCAAATTGGCAAGAATATTGCTAGCTTGTTAGCATGTTGGTACACGATTCTTACCGATTTTGTGAGGAAAATCTACACTGTCGTCCTGCTGTTACTGTTATCCAATTCAGTGCACTGTAGCTTCTCACGGTCCTGAACCTAAAAGTTCCTAAAAGGACACTGATTGGTCCAGCCATTTTGTGACTTCCAATAACACTTTGGAGGGAGTGTGTCCAGATTGCCAAAAGAAAGTGAACTTGCAAGATCAGCTGGCTGTGCCATGTTATGTCAGAACAGACAGCTGTTTAACAATAAATAACTGGGCATTTTTGTGTCAAAACCTCATTGCTTTGACTTATAGGAAAATGCCATTGTTAGTGGCTGAGGACTTTAAAAGTAGCTGACGTTAAATACAAATCAGCTGGAAGAGCACAGAACCGTGTTTTTTCAGTGGTCTGTGAAGCTCAGAGCACTGTTGGTTTTCTGTCCTACCAGCAAGTCTAATTGCAGTTCATTACATTCACCTGGCATCGCACGTGTAAATCAGTCCCTGATTAGGGCAGGAACTGAGAAACACTGACCTGCAGGGTGGACAGCTTCTTGTCCTGAATTAGTGAGCCATACAGCCCTTTGTTCATTTTTCTCCTGTGTTGAAAGACCCTCCACTTTTCCCCCCACTGCTGCCATCACACATACAGCCATTGATACAGAAACAAGAAAATGCAGCATATTAATTATGAATATACTCATATAGTAAGTAGTGAGAAAAAGTGGGTCAGTGTGTACTGTCATACTATATAGAGTATACTGTTTCCACCAGCTACACATTAAATGAGGAACTGGTCAACATGCATGATTCACAAGTACTGCATCCTACAATTCCCAAGACAGGACACTACATGTGCTGCAGACTAACTGTAGTGCTTTCTCTCTTCTAACCCTGTGAAATAATGTGCGTAAGATGTGTAAGTCTAATTCATTTTGCACCTTTTTGCCTCTTTGGAAAGGTGGACGGTACTGCAAGGTTACCTGATGAGAAGTTAGTGAGAAGTTAACATGCAAAAGAACATTGCAGGGATTTATTCAGTTATTGTTTGATTTGAATAACATTAATTGAAGGTTTGCATTAGCTCTAACTATGTTAGCGTGGGCTAATTGAAGGTTTGCATTAACTATAATGATGTTAGCGTGGGCTAACTCAGAGAAAAGTGTGAAAAGCACCTAATACACACATCTGACCTTTTTGTTCAGTCCTGTACTCTGTAACTAGGATGCTTCATTCTGTAGAAATGGCTGGTTTGCAGCGCGTTGGATTGAAGGCCAGTTATCAGCGCAAGCATGATCCTTTATGCCTCAAATAGTTTCAGCTACTGGAAAATCTGCTTCACCACAGCAGTCACATGCTTGTTCTAGATAAGAGCTCTCCTCTATCACTATCTTCTACACATATATATCATATATGTGAATATATACTGTATCACATCAACCTGATGCATCTGCTACTATCAGGTATCACTGCATATTTATTTAACAGATTTTGCCTGATGAATCCACTTTCAAACAGAGGAAAGTAACTGAGAAAGTCCCCCATCATATTACTGTTAATTACACAATCTCAAAATATAAATTAAAGAGAGAGAGAGAGACAACATCAGCTAAAAAAATTAATTCAAGAGCAACTGAGGAATTTTGCCATCTCCAAGCCCTTCAGCCAATCCAGGGACAGTGTTTATCTCCAACCATGTACAGCAAACATGAAGCAGATATTCTTATATCTGTTCATAGACCAGTCCTCAGAGAGGTTGAGTTTGGAGGGAATGGTGTTGAATTTTACTGAGAGTTCTGACTTTCTCCGACATGCAGGGAGGGACAAACATGCCGTGGAGGGCCAAGACTCAGAGGCCAAGACTTTTCATCCAATTATAAATCGAGGAATCTCTGTCTGTTTGTCTGACTGTCCTCGACAACCGTTCATCCAATCGAATTCACACTTGGCAGGTGTATTGCTGAGGCCCCAAGGAAGTGCAGTGTCGAGTGTGAAGTTGTTTGGATGTGCCATTCTCAACAAAGCTACAAAAATTGATTTTCTAGCTTTTATTGTCGTGATTGACAGAACAAGAAAGGCGGAACTCAACTGCGAGGGAAGTGCAACACCCGGACAGTCTTCAGCATGCACATGCTTGGAGTTTTGTAGTTCATCATCAAAAAAGGTGGTGATTATAAGCATTTTGTAATTTACCTTTACTTGACGAATGTGAAGTATATGTGAATTTCTACACCATCACCCACAGACCAATGTTATCAGAGCAGAGCAGCAGTAACAGCCGTGACTGACCAACACACAGCCTCCAGAAAGCAATAGTGTCTAGCTGCAGCCTTGGAGCCGCAGCAAGAGGACCCTTTGTTTCGCATGAAAACACTATGTGGCTGTATTTGTCAGGAAAGGAGGTTAAGGTTAGGGTTATGGTTTGGGTTAGGGTTTGGAATGGGCATAGCCATAGACTTTGACAGTGTTCATAACAGAAAAACAGAGGTCCTCTCACCGTGGGTGTCTGTCACTGCAGCTCCAAGCCTGCAGCCAGATCCTTCTCTCAGAAAGCTGCAAGCAGCGACACCGCAGGCCAAGCAATCAGCCCCTTCCGACTCATTTTGAACAAACACTGCACCAGTTCTAACCAAAGACGACACCAGGCAATTCAGTGGTGAAATCACCTGGTGCACACTGGTGTACTCTCAGCTCTTCATGACACACGTTTGGATAACCCTGATTTCACTGATTAGCACACTTTCAACCAGACAAGAGGAAATAATCAGTGAAATCACCTGGGGTTGTGATTGGTTAGAATGAAAACCTGCAGACCTCTGCCCTCCTTGGCACATGATTGCCCATCCCTGGCATGATGGTTATTTCCTTAGTTCACACTCAGTCCTCAGGACCCCGAGTCCTGCTGACTTTCTTTCTATCTGTTTAATCAGGAGCTAATTTATACCTGGGACACCGAGAGAACGCAGTTACTGAAATTATCTCTGCGGTAGGACAGAGCACCAGCAGTACTTTGGCCTCGTTCACATCAGCATCTTGGGGCTCGACAACTGAAGTTATCAACTGGAGTCGCTCGTACTTTGTGTCCCTACATACATGCATATTTAGAAGACTGAGAATATGAACAAGTAGCAGGACTCACTCCTGGTTTTTCAGCACTGCCATGACTATATTCACACAATATTTGCTGTTAGCATATATCCCATGTTTCAAAATATTGTGCGGGTGTAAATGTGAACTCTATTATCAGCAAACATGGAGGCGGCCTTACGGGTTTCATCTGTCAAAGGCTGGAGAAGATGTGTGTTTTTGCATATTCTATGCAGGAAGTGTTGCAATGGGGAATAATGTTACACGCCATTGTTTTGAACATTCTTGTTCTTCTGTTCTACTTGTCTTTCTTTTGGTGACGCATTCAGGGAGCGTTGCACAGTTGTATCTCTGAACATCAACCATGGTTGTCAATTTCCATCCATACACACACAGCCAGGCTCATCTAAATAGTAGAGTTTCCAGCTGGACTTGGTGTTACTAGTTGTTGCTCTTGTTAAGAAAAGTGCAAACTTGGTGGCATCAAGCACTAAAATGAGGACTGACAACCGTATTTAGCTCTAATGTGAATGGGGTCTCTGTGTCCCAAGGTCAGGGCTGCATTCATAATGGAACCATACTGAACATACTAGATGTGTAATAGAGTTGCATACTGTATTTAGTTTGTGTATTGTGTGTAGTACGCCATTCTGATTGTGGCCCAGGATTAAAAACCACGACCCCAGATTATACTGTCATTTTCTCTCTCTCCAACTCCCTTGATTAACTCTGTGCCCTGCTTGGAACCTGTGCCCTCGTTCCCCATTGTCTTCGCCTAATTTGCACTCTGGCTTGGTAATTTGTTCTCTCAATCACAAACTTGAATCACCATCCCCACCATACACAAACTCTGTCTTTCAGTGTTTTTTGTGTTGTTGTTGTTGTTTTTTTTAAATATCCAAGCAGTCATATTGTCATCTGCTTAACAGATTTTGCATGCTCTTGCCCCTCATATTAGCAGCCATCTGGGTCCACAGTAAATAAGTCCAATTTAGAAAGAAAAAAAAAACTACTCATCATATTCACAATGAAATTGCTACAACAGACATGCTTTCTTATCACGCATCCCATGGCAACAGCCTGAGATAAATGCACAAAAAATAAATAAACTGAAAAAAAAAATTACTATAAAACAAAATGCAGAGAAAATAGAGGATGAAATTGGCAGCAGCTCAGAGAAATGTGTTGAAGCGTTGTCTTTCTGCAGCAGCTGGGAACAGCACAGAGACAAGACAAGTCGAGAAAAGTGGCCAATCACTGAGAGCCAGAGCTGTGGGGGGGGACAATCAATACGGCTGAATGAGATAAATAACATGGATTTAAAAACTGGGAGATGAACAGAATGAATAAAAATTAGATGCACGCAAAGTGAATGGATGGATCATGTGGGATAAAGACCATGACAACTTGGTGCTGTGACCAGAGAGCTCAGTAAAGGTGCATTAAGTCAGATTTTTACTGTCCCACAGCACAAAATGACAATATATCTGCCATAGTTTGATATGATTATTCATCAATATCAAGGATTCAATAATTATGTCTCCATATGCTGAGATTACTGGCTTTCAGACAGACTAAATTTGCAATAATGTGGCAATAGTCTGTAAGCAATCTAATAAAAAGAAAAAACACTTAAGAACAGAACAAATAAATGTGCTGTGTGCAGGAATCTGTTGTTTTCTGTGGATTTGATTTCTTCTGGGATGTGATTCCCAGCACCAAACAGAGAGCGCGGTGGTGTGTGTGATATCTGTTTCTCTCTAATAACCTGGAAGCAGCCCAAGGGCTTGACCTCAGCATTTATATGGCTGCTTTCAGGGCAGCAGAGGTTTCATGCGGAGGGTGACTGGTACAGTACATACTGGTCTATACTCATAACTTGGCCTTTCATGTACAAATATTTTTTATCGCCAAGAATTACTTCCAAAACAACCTCAAGATCTATACTGCCTTAATTCTCATGTTCACACCCAGAAATGTCAGCAGTGTTTACCTCACCTTCCTTCCTCACAGTGTGAATTCTCCATTTGGTGCAGTTATTGAACAAATATAAAACCAACCTACAGTCGGCTACATCTCCCTAAAACAGTCTAAAATCCACCAGGCAGGTTTCACGATCATTTTCCTTTTGTCTGCATAGCCTCCTCATTCTTTTATTTTTGCCTACTCTTGAATCTACATTAATTCGAGCATGCTTTCACACACACACACACACACACACACACACACACACACACACTTACACACATATCTCCTCTGCTTTCCACTCTTGTCTTTGTACATGCACCATTTCCCTTTGAAGCCCTTTCCAATTAATGACCTGTTCAGACTCCAGAGAAGGAGAAAGTCACCCATAAACACTGAACTTTGGTTTTAGAACTTCTCAACACATTTAGCAAATCTTAGCATGGATGCTGATCTGTAGACAGCAGCAAAGGTTTAAAGTCACAATGAAAGAGCATTTTGAGAAGTGTTTTACTTCCTTAATTTGATGTATTTCCTGTTGAAACAGGATGTTGGCATGCTGCAGGGAGGGATCATTCAAAAGTGTTAACCAATGGGAGGTCAATAGGGGAGCAAAAGAGTGGGTGTGCTCCAAAACCCGACTGGCTTGGTGCTGGTTTGTGCCGTATGGGCGTGGTTTACAATCCATTTAAATCCAGTATATGCAGCAGCACATCCTGGTTATGCCGACCTCACCCGATTGCAGTGCGGCACGACAAACAATGATGAGACAAATACTTAATGTCAATCACACTTATACTAGGTGAATACTGCTGAAATGAATGTAGGTCTATAGCCCTTGTTGAAATGAATTTGATGTTTGGCGTAAATGATGGCTGCACAGGCGCAGCTTCACAAACACAGACTGCTACCACAAACTTTTCCAGTGTTTGCTCAGCTGATCGGGATTCATGCAGAACAGATGCCGCCTACACTCCATGTGAGCAGTTTTCTCCGCCCTTGCTGCTACGTCATGTGGCACGCCAGCACATCCGAATGGAGCACACCCAATTTTGTTAGATATGAGGGGTGGGACTGTTCAAAAATCTGTGCTGTTTTATTGGCTGGATTTTTTGTGTGCACCTACTGGTACAATGTAATGTCACCATTCAAGATACACTGCTTTCCAGGAAGGAAAAGTAATGTCATTTTGATATAAGAAATACAAGAAAATCAAAGTTTTGTAATGGTTTGTAATGTAATTTGTTGTTAAATGGTGTATAATATGAAAGAGAAAATAAGCAAAAGAGACATTTTTCATTTCACTGTGACTTTACTCTCAGCAACCCTGATCTTGACCAGGGTTAAATAAAACCTTTATGAGTAAGATATTATGTTCTTTTGCCTGCAGAGTTCCCCCTCATAAACGGCCCTTTGCACAGTTCTCTATTTATATAGCCGAGCTTTCAGGTAGGCTAACACCTGGTGTTCTGATCCCAGCCAGCTCGCCTTGAGGTGACACATAAAAGGAGGCCATGCACGCTCTTACGCTTAAGTGGGCTACGCAGGCTCTTGCACTCATTTCTCTCGCTGCCTCTTATCCGTCATTCTTAATTTCAAATGTTATTTTTAGCCTATGACTGAGCCTACGTACCATTTCAGCCACAACATCCAGAGGTGAAACTCTTTCTGAAGGAGGAGGTCCCACTGCTGCACCCCGGCTCCCTGAACAGGGAGGAGAGAGGAGAGGGGGGAGGGGGAGGGGGAGGAAACAGAGATGTCTACAGTAA
Organism: Neoniphon sammara; assembly: GCA_900302535.1. NCBI lineage: Eukaryota > Metazoa > Chordata > Actinopteri > Holocentriformes > Holocentridae > Neoniphon > Neoniphon sammara. The sequence goes on along the minus strand of OMKZ01001665.1, from coordinate 12,331 downwards.
ATTAAATCACTGGAGCCTTCTTCATGTTTCTCTATACATTACATATTTAAAGTGAGAGGTACAAAGGAAGAGGCTTAGAGGTTGCTAAAAACCATGTTCCCACATATATATTCTTAGTCTGCATGTGTCATCATGCTGTACAAATTTCATGCTGTAACATGACAAAAATAGATATGATGACATATATGGAGAACAGCTTGTTTTATCTAATCCTTTGATGTCTGTGCATAATATGGTATTACATTATCATATACAAAAATAAAAAAAAGAATATCCACAGCTTCCTTCATATAAGTTCAGTTTACTTCTTAATTTTACTTTTCCCATCATTGCTCCCAGTATAGCATGCCATTATTTACTTATTTATTTATTTATTTATGATACAGGCCCAGCATGACAGCTTTATGTTCCAGTGGAGAACTAATTGACAAATTTTCTTAAATCTAACAGAACATCTCCATCCAACATTTTTTGATTTCATCAATAATTCTGCATAATGATCAGTAGATACAGCTGAGGAAAAATGGATCTGACTGGCAGAATTTACTAATGCGCTTCTGTTTCAAGGCTGCAAACACTTCATTTTTCCAAAATAAAATTACTGGGCATAAAGTTACTGAAAAAGTCAATAACTTACACTAGGTCCAGTAATATATGAAAGCTTTGACCTAGAACAACAATTATATAATATATGAGCTTCCTGTACAATTCTGCATTCAAGATTCATGCTGAAATGAACCTGAGTACACAGTAGCTTTGCTGTTGATGCAACTGCCTGCGCACATAACTAAATCTCTGAGGATGGGGAGGTAAAACAAACAAGTAAACAGCTGAAGATCAAAGATGGAATAAAAAACAGCATCCTCTGCTATTTCCACAGAAGACTATCTTCGCAATCTTGAGGCTTCGTATCACTGAAGAACAGAACCCACCACTTCCTAGGATCCATCCCTTTGTGTGTGTGTGTGTGTGTGTGTGTGTGTGTGTGTGTGTGTGTGTGTGTAGATTGCGTGGATTTGGATTTGAAACTGAAACAAAAAGCAGAGGGCACGGGGTTGAAAGGTGACAGCAAAGCAGAGATCTGCAAAGGAAATAGCTCTCTCTCTCTCTCTCTCACACACACACACACACACACACACACACACACACACATATATAGATACATACAGATGGCTACTATTTCCAGTGCATTTATTTATATCCCTGACATGACAGATTGGGGATATTATAGATTTGCCCAAATGCCGGCGTGGCAGATCCCGGCTCTGAAGATAATAACTCAAATAGCTTTTTACTTGAATCTTTTCAAATTTGCAGGCTGCATTCCTGACCCCCGGAGGAAGAGCCTTATTGATTTTGGTGACCCCATGACCTTTCATCTAGTGCCTGCATCAGGCCAAACTTTCAATTTGTGAATGCGATAATGTCGGATCAGCATGAAAATAAATGAGGATGCTAGACGCTTTGCATTGTGGTATGGAATCATTGCTCTAAGCTTGCTATAAGCAGAATCAGACAATGCCTACACTGCAAAAAATCTCCATCTTAACACGGTTAGTTAGTTCAGTGTTAAAATTTTGTTTCTGTTAAACCAAAGTAAAAAATTCTGCCAGTGCGATGAGATAATCCCACTTGTTTCCAATGCTAATCAACTCATTTCCAGAATTTTCTTGAATGTCATTTTCTTGATCCCAGTGGGCTGATCTGCCTTATTCTGCCTTGTTTCAACATATTTATACTTGTTCCCAGAAAAAATCCCGAAACAAGAGAAACTACACTGGAAGCAAGCAGGATTATCTCAGTATGAGACTGAATCACTTTGATGAAGATTTTAACAGTGCAGGGCCTCACAGCTGCCTGGGGCCTCTTCACACATCCCCTGAACTTATTTTTCCTTCTTAGTGGATGCTTCACATGTCAGTCGTAAATAATGAAGTCAATCAATAAGGATGGGGCCTCACAATTATGTACTGATAGATTTAATTGACTGAGGAGCCTCTTTCAACTGCGATGACTGATGTTTTTGACACAGTGAATGATGTCGACTACACCCACTGGGTTTGGAGAAAAACAAAACAAAAACAAAAACATAAAGGAAGAAAACAAAAGAAGATGAGTATTGATATTAATGTTCTGGACTCACAGTTTCAAAAATCTTTCAGCCCATTTAATGGCTTCCTATTATCACAACAAGGACATGCACGGCATGAGGAGTCAAACTTTTACGCATTAATGTATGTTGATGCAATGCTGTAAACACCTTTTTATTTCCATGCAGTTATTGCTTGATGGAAACAAATAAGAGTGGCCTCACGAGAAAGCTTTGCCCCAAGCCTCTAACTGATTAGAGCGGGCTCTGGGTAGATTAGGAGGACTGGATTATGTCATTACTGGACCTCACTACTGAACCAGATTAGGGACAAAGTCACAAGGTGTCTCTGAGGATTCAGGTTATGGGGAAATACACTGCTGTCGTTCAGTCACAAATATGTATTTTAACTTACTTTTGTGTCAGGTGGGATTTGGATTCACAGGTGCCAAAACTCATAATCTAAGCTGTAACAGGAAACCTCTGAAGACAATACCTTTAAAGAAAGAGATCACCCAGAAATGAACATTTTTTCATTGTCTACTCACTCTTGTGCCAGTTGAAACTCAGGTGTCTAAGCTCATACAGCACACATGCAGCTCATGCATCATGATCCAACTCTTCTAAAGTCAACCAATCACATCCAGAGTGTAAAAGACCTATATTTATATCATTATTTAGCACAAATCTGCACTATAGCCTTTGATAGCAAAACAATTTGCTATCGTGTACCCAAACCTTGGGTGGGAAACACCTTAGCATGGGTCTTTTCCACTCAAGAAAACCTGATACAGATCTAAATACAGTGTGTTTTCCCCTCAGGATGTGATTGTTTGACGTTAGCTTATGCTGCACAAGCTGTACAGAGTAATTCTGTTGTCATTTTTTGGTCTTTTGGAACTAAAAGTTTCAAGCTCTAAGTTGCGATAGCGAGCTCCCACTGTGCTGTATGGATGGAGCCGTGTTTTAAGTGGTACAGGGATAAGTACATGATGACACAATTTGAATTTTTGGGTGAGCTGTTTCTTTAAGAAAAAAATATGGCTTTAAAAATAAAACAAAAACCATGATGATAATTTGAGTATTTTTGATGACATGGGTGGGATCAGACCATTCTGTTTTTGTTCTAAGCTCCCTGTGTTGTATGGACAGAGACACTGGGGAAGTGGCACTCCTGCTGAATGTGCATAATCTACTTTCTGCTGTCCATCCAATACTAGGGCCCACATATCATTCCAGCATGTAACGTGTTCAGGTCTGGAACCATTAAACACCTTAAAAACCAGGTGAGTCAGATTACTATAAACAAAGGACAAATAATTAGCAAAATCCTTGATCTGACATCTTTTCTCTCGTCAGTCACTTGGCTGTTTAGAAACCCCTTTCAAAGGTCAATGGTCGGTATTTTAATTTAACATATATTGATTAAATACAGATTAAATACATTCTTTTTCACTGAGTTTTTACAGTTGATATGAGTATTTGTAATTTGCAGTTTTTTTCTTCGATCACTCCCAGGCAGCTACACACAGAGACACAAACCTAATGCGGGCTAAAATATTTAAAAATTTCATCAAAGCAGTCAGATTGATTGCCTTTGTATACTTTTTGTTTTCATTTCATTTTTCTTTAACCATGGAGTCCCATTGAGATTTTAAAACAATGCTTTTAAAATGTACAACAATGAACAACAATTGCATGATGATTCACTAATTAGAGTAAAAAAATCAGTTGTAGAGCTCTTAAATAATGCAGACAGATATCTTAGCTGTGATAGGACGGCCTGGTAATTAGAGAGAGATCCTCTGACCCCGCTGGCCACATTTACATACGAACCTCAGGGGAACAGGCCTGAGAACGAATCAATGAATATACCAACGCACAAACAAACACACACAGCAAATAAATAAATAAATGCAAAATATACTGTGGCAACATTTCTAAAATTCACTTGCTTTATTTGCTTTTGCTCTCACCTTCACTCTCACATTCAGAAAAATAAAGGTTGTTATGAAACTAAGGCTCTGCACGGTGAATCTGAGATAAAGAGCTGGCATGCACCTCCTAATCTTTGTAGACTGCATTTAGAGTAGCGAGCCATGTCGCTGTTATTCATTTGCATTTACTGGCACAACTTCAGTCTGAATGTTGTCAGCATAAAACCTGGGAGGAAATCTTGATAACATATGGATGTTAGTACATTTCCCAGAGGAGAGGAAATACAAGCATGAAGATTATTATGAAGATTTAGTCGCAGGTTTGTCAGTGACTGCATTCAGGCGCGAGATGTGTCATTTAAGGTAATAATCCTCAGCATTTATGCATGAATCAATGTTTGTTTTTGTTACTGTCTATCACTGAACAAAGGAGTGGTTCAACCTATATCCAGAAAGCTTTTAAATTTGCTCTCCCAAACATTCGGCGTCTGATAGCTCTTAACTGGGAAAAATCCTCTGCTGCACAGGAAGTGATGTGTGTTATGTTTGCGGTTTGTTTAGAATAAACAGAAGAAGAAGAAGAAGAACAGGGCGGTTAGCATGAGCAGCGATAGCCACCATGCCTGAACGGATGAAGAAAAGAGGAACTTAAACTCCATCAACAGAAAATCCAAGGAGAAAAGATGTGACAGCACCACCCACACGGTTTGATTGACAGGTGATCTGTGATAAGCGCAGCGAAGGAACAACACGTCGATGAGAGCTTAGCACAAAAGATGGAGACAAAATAGAAAAAAAAATTCTCGGATTTGACACTGTAAAACAAACACAGCAACATCTTGAGGCCGCCCAGTCCGCCCTGCCCACTGAATCATCAGCTCCTCAGGGGGGCATGAGATGGGCTTTCCAGTAATCAAGCTTATTATATAGGAAGGTACAGTATCCATGGTGACTGCTTAGCCATTTCAGAGCTTTCTAAGAAATTTGTGTGGAGATTTATTTATAATCAAAGTAGGATTTCAATGTTTTTGTGACCTTGGTGCCATATGTGTAAATCTGATTGTGTTGTGATTGGTGAATCTCAAGAGGGGCAGAAAACAGAGGAATGAACGAGGCCAGATTGCAGAGCAGACACACCCACCTATCCACACACACACACACACACACACGCCCACACACATAAAAGCCTTCCCAGTGGAGGCATAAACAAAACTAGCTTGCGGTGAGCACTGTAAGTAACAGGAAACTACAATGACCCACGAGACCTTGGTGACACAGGGAACCAAGGCAATTCCACTTTACATCAATAAATTATAGAAAACAGGCACCTTGGCAATAGAGGGGAAAAAGATTAACAAAGCGCTAAAGACCAGACACACTGCACAAATGAAACTCTGCATGCTTCAACAGTTGCATAACCCCACTTAACTATCAAAAATGAAAAAGGCGTATTAATATTTTAGATGGTGTGCGTGTAGATATGTAAAAAGTTGTGGTTCAGCATCAAATTAACCTGTCAAGCTTTGCCCTGCATGGGGCTTTTGATAAACGAATACATCCATTTTCTTTGTGGTTGTGTGTTGAGGCCTGCAATAGGCGGCTGGTGAAATGAACCAAGCTTATATTCAAATACAAGCATTTGTGTATCTGTTGTCTAGGTTTCACAAATTCAATTTTTACTGTCCGATGAGGAGATAAGGCTTCACGCAGGGCTGGGGGATATGGACAAAATCAAACGGCACAAAATCTTTGCCTCAATATCTCGGTATCAATGTTGTGACAATATTGAAGGGACGACAAATGGTGCTTTCCAGGGCTGCAGTGGAGGCTAAATGCACTGCAAACGGCGTTAACCCACTTCTTGAAATCTGAAACAGCATTTCCGCGCCTCCCCCTGAGCGTTTATGCAGAGTTACACGAGTTAGTGCACTCAAGCCTGATTCCCTATTGCACTTTCTGTTTTGCAAACTCTTTGTCCGCTGCCTGACAACGGACAGGTTGTGTTATCATGCTGGGATCACAAAGCAGCCGTCAACACAGCACAACAAGCGCTCCCTCATGTCGGTTTATTATGATATAAGCTAATAGGCAATAGACACACTGCCAAAGAAGATGCTTAGGAGCAGCGATTAAGTGATAACTTTTAACTTTACCTAAATGAATTGACTCTTTGGGAAAAAAAAGTACTCGTAATTCTACTTGAGTCACTTCGGTTATTCTAGGAAGATAATTCTATAGAGTACATAAGAGATTATGTTTGATTATGTTTGATTTTGTTAGTGTAAGGACAATATAGATAGATAGATAGATAGATAGATAGATAGATAGATAGATAGATAGATAGAAAAAAATGGAAATTTCTTCTACATTTCTCTCCCATATTAGTGGGGCCTGCGATGCAGTAGCTGAGATGAACTCGGGTTTATCCAGCCTTTTATTTACCACTAGAGCCTCAGTGCTTTCCTAAGATATTTATACACCAGAGATTTTTGAAAATGTAATATTGTAATAACAGAAGAGCTACAAGAGTGTATAAAGTTCAGAAATCTGCATCTTTTCACTGTAATGCAGCCTTTAGACATATCATAGACCTGCCATATCACAATATCATGATATCCAAAATGCCCAGGTGATGTCAATGCCCAGACCTAGCTTGGCAGACAGAGACCGCCTGCCGTTATGGGTAGAAATACAGGAGACAAGCTCGAAGAATTGAGAGAAAACAATGAAGTGTCTTGAATACAACACATTTCCAAAAGCCAAAGCCCGTTCTCTGTCAGACGGCCCAGGTTCTACGTCACAAATCCCTGACGGAGAAGGGAGGAGGCATGCCGGGGATTCCCTGCCAAGACTAAAGATCACCTTTTTTTTCACAGCAGATGAGAGTCACAGCAGAGGGAGGAAGGAGGAGGCCAAAGACTGGGTGGGAGAGGAGGAAAAAGGGTAGAAAGAGATGAGAGAAGAGAGGGAGAGAAAGGGAGGGGGAGCGTTGTGGAGGCACAGCAGATCCTCGGGCGCAGCCTCCCTCCCATCCTCACTGTTTGTGTATCTCTCTTTCATCGCTTTCCACCCTCTCCTCCTCACTGATTCAGTCTCTGTCACCTCTCCTGCTCTCTCTCTCTCTCTCTCTCTCTCTCTCTCTCTCTCTCTCTCTCTCTCGCTGTCAAACACACACCCAAACACGCATGCACACACACGGCATTCCACGCTGTTAATCTCTCCTACCGTATGTGTGGCTCTAATCTAATATATTTCCAGTTGTGCGCAAACAAAAAAATATCTGTCTATTTGATCTGCTCGCGTTGCTATTCTCGTTCCCGTTTGCAGTGAGATCTGAGACGTTCTCTGGTCGCCAAATGATATCTAGATTAGATTTAGACCGGAGTTAGCCTGGTTGAGTTATGTGTTCCTTTGCATTCTGGCTGCATGTGTAACTGCTTTACCTAAGTGGCTTGATTGCTGTCATGTGAAAACACACACACACACACACACACACCCATCGCTCCCACATACAGTACGTGCTCACAGACACAGACACTTTATATAGAGTTTGTTTATCTGTGAGTTACAGCTCATAAAATTTAAGTGTTGGCACTGTGTTTGTCCTTTTTGCCCATGTTCAGAATCATAATTTTCCACTTGTTAATGTTCGGACGGTGTGTGTGTTGGACTGTGTGATGTCACTATGTGAGGTCGATAGCAGGAGTCCCGAAACATAGGTTTTTGTCGTTTGTAGCGATGGAGCGCGGGGTGTTGTTTTTTTTTGTTTTTTTTTTAACAAGTAGAAAAATCTGCCAGCGGGATGAGAGAATCCCTCTTGTTTCCAATGCTAATCAGCCTGTTTCCAGAATTTTCTTGAATCAAGCGTCTTTCTTGCCTTGTTTCAACATATTTAAACTTAATCCCAGAAGAACTCCTGATACAAGTGGAACTGCATTGGAAGCAAAGTTTGAAAGTGGGATTCTCTCATCCAACTTGCAGATTTTATTTCCACTTTTTTTTTTTGAAGAAAAGCAAGATTTTAAGACAAGATATGAGACTAAATGACTCGCTAAGATGGAGATTTGTGTTAACCTCTAGTAAATGAAATAGTAGTGAAACTCTTCCTCGTGTTGTCGGGATGCCCTGGGGCACCTTGAGGCTCCCTGGAGGCCTCCTGATTGCACTTTGGGAACCTCTGGCCTGAAGCCTGAAGGCATGCAGACGTCGTGCAAGCGCACTTAGGGTAAATTGAGTTGGGCTGCGTGAACTTAATATCAGAGTAATCAGGGCACTTTTCACTGAAGTCAGTGCGGTTAACTCAATACTTGAGTGGATCACTTTTAACACAGTTTAGATGATTATGTTAGAGCTGGTAGCCTGTCCGCTGTGTCTGATCACACACAGAGTAACAAACAGTCTAATAACTGTCTGCTGAACTAATTAGGACAGGAGGATGAAACGTTGGTGTTTCTGCCATTCTTTTCCCACCAACATCACTAAAATAGAATAATAAATCAATTAAAAGAAATTCAGGGCTATATGCCTAACTGTCTTTAAAGTCTTTCATCCTTTTATCCTTCATCAAGGTCTTTTTCTATTTTTGTGGTAATGCTTAGCTGAAGGGATTTTGTACGTCTTACATTTATTTTCAAATTTTGAAAAAGTTCTCGTAGTGGATATGAAAACACACCTTTAATTGTGATTACATCCAACTAATGTCCAACTTGCTTATTTAACAACATATTCCATCCATTTTTATACAACTAGTTTTAACCAGATAATCTCTCTTCCCTAGCTGAGATGCTTGAAATGAGGTGGGATGTAAACAGAGAATTTGTTAGCGATTGATGAGAAGTGGGCCTTATGATTTAAACAAAAACAAAAAAAAAAAAAAAGTTTAAGGAAGAGTGTTATTTTCAAAATCCAACATAACTCCGATGATCCTGCTGGAGTTTTGCCTATCGTTCCCGTGTTTTTTCGCCCTAGCATCATAGACTCACCGACTCTCACCCTATTTCTCCAGTTAGGCTTTTCTGAGTGTGTTGATCTCTGAATGCGTGTCTGGGCTGCAGTTTGGCCAAGTGATCATTATTTTAAAGTTTTGAGGTTAAACCTGCAGCACGAAACTTTCCAGTTCTGTAAGATTACTCTCTCTTTTGTGGCATGAAATTAGATGCTGCTTAAAAAAATACACTTCCGGGTTGCTTTCAGTTTTCACGTGCAAAGAAAAACAAAATAAAAAAAAAAATCAGAATCATGGAATCGGCAGGCGAGGTAATTAGCCATGCTGTAATTTTAATTATACAATTCCAGTAGAAATTGTGAAGTGTGGTGGATGTAAAACGCGTCGCTAAAGGTCAGCTGTGCCCCAGCGTGGGAATGTCGCCACAGACTCCAACTTGACAATGTCCACACTAATGCAGAATGCAGGGAGTTCATTGTGATGTGTTGTGATACGGCTTTAATCATCAGTGTGCCGCCTCGTTCAGCATTAGATTGAACATAACAAACGTTCATGTATGTGTAAAAGTTCCGTACTGTAGCTTTAGAAAGGTTATCATTCCTGCAAAGGTTGCGCGTTCATGGTTATTTCTAACACATTTCTGCACAGCGCGCACAGACAGGAACGCTGGGAAGGACAGCTGGCTGACATGAAACATAAGTCATGGTTCAAACTGGAATCTTTCATGTGACTAGTACATGATATATGCTTTAGTACCCGGGATGCCTGTAGCATGGTTTAAAGTTCAATTCAAGACAACAAACTTAAGACAACAGTGAACGGCATGACAAACTGCCAGATTAAACGCTAATTTAAAGGGGAAAAAGACAAGAATTCTGCGCTGATTCCCCTCTATGTACAGTATGTCTTATAAAACATACCTTATTAAATCAACCTATGACAGTAATGACAATGAACTCTGCGCCCTCCATATATATAAAAATGTAATAGTAGGCAGTTTTTTCTGTGTCCTCCCCCCATTATACAGCATATAAATCAAAAAGTCCATATGCACAAATCCATATCCACATTTGGACATGCAGCTCAAGTGTAAGAGAAGAGAAACGGTGTGTGTGTGTGTGTGTGTATGTAGTGGGCATGTGTGTGCAGAGCAGTGTGTGTCCATCAGACAGCAGCAGTACAGATGAAAGCAACTCGGTCTTCACTTATCTCACACTGCACTTAAAATAAGTCACGTCAGCCCAGCTTTTTTCTTTTTTTTTTCCTGCCTGTGTTCCTGTTTGCAAGCGCGACCCAGTGAGCCAAAGCAGATGCCGCTTATCAAAAATCTCACCCCAACGCCAACCTCTTGCCCCTATTTTTAATCTATCGCAAATTTATCTGCCCTTTTTTTTCCCCCTTCCCGTTGTCAGTGTCAATCTGTGCGCTGGATCTTGCGGTTGCCAGTTTGGTGGATGTCTACCCCCCCTCCTTCTCCACCTCCTTCCCATCCGCTCCGTGTCTCCTTCACGCTACTACGTCCACATCTGTCAGCACCCTCTCTATGCGCAGGAAGCGACTACACAGCCGCTGTGGTGTGTGACAGGAAAAATGTGTGTGCGTGTGTGTGTGTGTGTGTGTGTGTGTGTGTTAGAGAGAGAGGGTGTGTGTGTGTGTGTGTCCTCTGCAGAAAGCCGACCTGGCGGTGGCGGGCTTCACCATCACCTCAGAGAGAGAGAAGGTGA